>VWYK01022845.1:17009-53562 GCA_013399775.1 Semnornis frantzii | reverse complement strand
AATGAAACCCTTCTATGCTCCAATGATCCTGATAATGATTGATTTCTCGAAGTATGCATGGATGTTTCCTTTGTTGGAGTTGATCTAAGTTCCTGGTATCCAGATTCAACATGGCCCACAGCTAAGAGATCATCTTCACCAGTTCAGTGTCTAGTATTATATTTCTGGGACTGCTGAGGACTTCTTCCAGTGTAAACCATGCTCAGCTGAGCTGCTTTATTACTGGTTTATAGTGAAGTATGAAACTGTGCATCTCCACAGTTAGGTGTTGTGCTCAAGTATCTTAACTCCTACTGTTGTAGAAAGTGAGCAAGTCACTGGCTCAAAGAAAAGCCTCATTTTGCTCTAATCTACATCATCTGTCAAGCTGCCTACCTAACAGCTAAGCTGAGGGACACAGGGATTGCACATGGACAGTAGCCACGAGAAATTGGCCATACTATGCTTGCGCAGGGCTGTAAATTAATTTCCTCTGAAAGTTTTGTCACAGTGATTTAATCTACTGTACCATTGACTATGGAACCAGAACATGCTGCTGTCATTTGCCTCAAGGGCAGGGCCCTGCCGCTTTATTCATCACTATGAGACTGAGGTAATAGAAATAGCAGGCCCAAGGCCCTGAGCCATGCAGGCAGATCTGCTGTTCTGAAGTGAACCTTGTGAAAATCAGTAGACCAACGTATATCCAGCAACTGAGACTGTCTCTGACGCTAAGGGGACCAGTTCTGTTCTGGTGAGGTTCCTGTTACCATCTGGCAGAAACATTTTTCACTGGAATGACTGGTCAGAGATGAAATTAAGAGCTCTTGTCCCTTGAAAGGCTGGCTGGGACTGAAAAGCCTGACTCTTCCATGCACCTTTTCAATACAGAAACCCACCAAAGGGCATGTGAAGCATTTTGCTTCATTCCCCCTCTGCCAATGCTAAGCACCAGCATAGCCATCAGTGCAGGGCAATGAAGAGGTGACCTTTTGCTCCTAGTCTCCTCTAACCACTGGGCAATGCATCTTTCTGTTCAGCTCTTCCCAGAAGCTGTTGCAAAAGCTTCTGTCAGCAGGGTCAGGGCGGTCAGGCTGAGCCTGAAGAGATTATATAAATTCAAACTCCTGGCTCTCTGCCCTCACGTAGGCTGCAGGCCATGAGCACCGACCCGAGTGCAGCTTGTGAGCATCTCTCTGGCAGGATAAACAGATTTAGGTCCAGGCCACTCTCCAGTTCTCATGAGATCAGCCTCATTTCAAAAGGTGTTAATTCCCCTGACACACATTTCATGTAAGATGGACTGAGATTGGAGGAGGAGCTGGCTGTAAGCTGGCCAGATCTGCAGGTCAGCATGGGGAGGAAGGATATCTGTCAGCTCAGACCTCACTAGTGCTGGCGATTAGCTGAGCAGGGCAGCGTGCTGGCTGTTTCAGCAGCCAGGGACAGGGCACTGCTGATGCTCTACAGCCTTGGGGGCTCAGTCCTCACTCAGGAGTGTAGAGCCCATTTGCTGCTGGTGACTCGCACAAGACATATCTGTGACTGATGCTCTTCAGGAAGATTCATGTCCTACAGATTGACAGCATCCAGGCTGGACTTAAAGGTGGCAGCTGAGCTTCACTTTGAGTTTGGCTCTTATGTTTAGTTAATTCTTAGTCCTGTTAGATGAAATATTACAGTCAAACTTCGCCATGAACAGCAGGAAAGATTTGTTTCTTTAAAATCTATCATGAATCTGGAGAATTTGGAGGTTATGCTGTCTAAAGAGAAAGTTTTAAAAAACCTTTATGATTCCTTTTGTCCCTTAGTGTCATAATTCTCTTAAAACAAGTGATTGGATGCTAATGGAGCAAGGAGAAGTCTGCAACACTGCCTGCTGCTCTGTTCTGGTCTAATTTCCAAAATCAATAGCTTGTTAACTGGGCCATACTGTGGGTAGACAGCTCTGATAACCATGCTACTGGAGCTTTTTTCCTTTGTTCAAAAGTAAAAGCAGGCTCTGGTTGTTCTCTTTGTATGATTAGTGTTCAAAGAATAACCTGACGATAAGACTGCAGATTAAGAAATGAGAGGGTTCTCTAGGCTGTTCAAAATTCTCTCTCCTTTTAATTCCCCAACAGTTCCCCCTGCTGCCTAACTGGAAGAGCTGGGAAAGATCTCATGTTCTGCTTCTACACTCTTTGAGAGAAAGTGGGGGAAAAGACCAACCAAAGTTGCTTGAAATGTCTCATTACAGAAAAAAAAGGCCCTTTGAAAAGTTTCTATCAAAAATACAATTCTAGATGCCATGTAAATGTTAGAACTTCTAAAGTAAAACACCTAGTCTCCTGCAGACAGATTTAAGCAATAATCTCTTCCTAATGCAAAAAGGAAAAAAAAATATTCTGAACCTAATCCACTGTTCAAATGAGAAATTTTGTTTCACACAAGAGATGTTGCATTAGGAACAGCGACACAAAGTTTGTGTTTCAGACTTCTGCTGTATTTCTAAGATCTCTGCCTCTGGAAGTTGGTTTTGAAGGGCCAGCGCTAGGGTTTTTTTCCACATTTTGGACCACTGCTGTCCTAGAACAGTTTCTGTGTTGCTCAAATGCAATGCAACTGCAGCAGGAAGGAAACCCCACAGAGATCTTAATTCCAGGAGGTTAAGTTAGGAACTGCTGAGCAACAGTTGACAACCCTTTTCTTTTGTAGCGTGTTCTTACCACAGCCTCTAAGTGCTGATGCTACAGGCATTGGCAAAAAGGAACAAGGACCCCTGAGGAAAAATAAATTGTTTTGAGGTCATCTTCTATGTTGCAGCCTAATTACAGAAGTGTGTCCTGTACAGGCAGTACTGCACAGGCTGCAGAAAGGACTTTTGGGGTGATTGGTGGTAAATAGGCAGTCGGCTGTCCCAACGGTACCAAAAGGCTCCAGTGCTATTAATACAAAGGCTGACCTTGTGGTCCTGATAAGCCTTTTGGGTTGAAATCCTTTTTCAGGGCCTTTGTGGCCAGGAGCCTGTCTTGGTCTATTCACAAAATTGTTCTTTTTATCCAGAACCTCTTTTATTTAGTTATGAATTTATGAGGGTAAGGAGAGTCTCCTATAAGGTCCACAGGACTTGGGCCACTGGCTCAGTTGTAATGCCAGTAACTTGCTTTATCAGCATCTTTTCTAAGGAGCTGTTTCTGTCCTAGGAGTATTGAGTGGAACAGGCACGTACCTGGGGCAGCGGTTTTGCCCTTACTTCAGTGGCATTCTTGCAGTAAAGCATCTAGGAAATAACGTTTTGGACAGGACTGTAGCAGATCCTCGCACCCTCTCTGTTGGATTACAGCTGCCTATGTACGTATGGTCATACTCCCATCTAGTGGCTACCGCACAGAGAGACCCCAACTCAGTCTGCCTAGCTGAAATCAGAGGGCACATTGCCTTTCAGAGAAGATCCAAGGTATCCCTCCAGTCCACTTTATTCAATATTCACAAGTCGTGGTTAATAACAGCCTCTTTAGCAAGGCAAGTGGTTTATAACTGCATTGAAACCCTCCAGCAGTGTACTGTGGGCTGAGCTGGCTGGGGCAGCACTGGAGTACTCTCCTTAGCCTGAGCTGGCAGCCTCAGGTCTTCACAACTTCTGAGGTCTCAGGGTTTCACTAGAGCACCAGCCTAGACCAGAAAGCCAAGTGTGTGCTAGTCTGGTGTGGCAGGTGCTGCAGAAGTACTTTCAGAGGTGCAGGAAGGATGAGAAGGTGCTGGAAGGTTTTTTTAAGGGACAGAAGTCTCTTAGGTCTGGCACTTTCTGATGCTAAAGGCAATGGTAGGTCTCCTTGTAATTTTTTTGTTTTATCTTTGTGCTGTTGATGCCACCTTTTGAGGGGACAGGAGGCAAGGGCTGTAAAGCAAACCTTGATGAGTTTGGCTCTTAAGCTACCATTAGAAGATGATGGGTGCCTTCATTAAAATCTGCTAAAGGGAATACTTTTCTGTCTTGCTGTCCTTGTCAAGACCACTTTGATCCTTCAAGCAGTTTGTGCAGCTGGGATTTTCATCTGAAGAGTCCTTTTTGTAACCTCTGTGATAGACACAAGAGGTGTTGATCTGCTTAGCTTCAATCTCTCTTTGAATGGACAACAGATAATCTCTTTAGAACAAGTAGGGCACTGGAGGGGTGGTGCATGTGCTGGGCTTGGAAAGAAAACCTGCACCCATGGTTTTTGAAAATGCTTGACCATTTCTTGGAAATGAACCTTCATGCTGTGTTTGAAGTAAGGTTGATATGAAGCAGCACGTTCAAAGTTTATGTACAGAGACCCTGGATCTATCTGGAGATGTGGTATGTCTCCACTCTGGGCAGTTAAAAGAAAATGTCTTAATCTTGAGCTGATCAGCCCTCGGCCACGGGGAGCTGCTCCACTGCTTGCTGTAGTTACAGTTTATCCCAGCAGTGGTGCTGCCACAGTGTTGCAGGTGAACTTTTCCAGGTGCTCAGTGCTGGTCTAAATCAAGCACAGATTGGCTTCATCATCATAACTGGAACATGCTGAGTGTTTGAGATCTCAGATGGGATTTTAACCACTGCCAAAATGATTATTCTTCAAGGGTTTTAACTTTTGTTTCCTCTTCCTCAGGTTTGTGCTTTGTGAAGGCCTGTGTGCACAGCCAGGGAGATGCATAGGTAAGGAGCTCTCCCTGTGTTCATTTGTCATTGTAAATGAGGCTGATTGATAGGTTGAGCAGCTTTCTTGAAAATGTAGTCGCCACAGAATGCTGCAGTTTCAATTTTGGGGTGAGATCTAAGCTGAGAGGCAGAGGAGGATTCAATGTGCTATGAGATGGAAGAAGCCTGTAACTCACATTTGTTGATCCTGCTGTCAGAGAGACTGCAGCGACCACCACTGCTTGCAAGGACCTCATCAACAGCAACCACTCCACATGGCCTCGCCCCACTTCAAGCAGCAGCTGCCACCAGTAACCAGTTTGGCACAAAGTAGATATGGCAAGGCCACAATGTAAGGTGTGGTCCTTGCTAACTATGCCACAGAAGGGGTATAGGTCCCACTGTTGCAGAGCTCCCCCCACTTACTACCTATGTTTCATGGGTGAACTGCTGATTTCCCAGCACCCTGACATGCAAAGGCTGTGCTCTCAGTTAAACTGCTTTGCTTTCAGGGATGCAAACCTAAGGCTCTCAGGTGTGGAGCATTCACTCACCTTCTGCCAGGGGGTCCAGGGTGTGGATCATGAGCTGGAAGATGGTGCCGCGCATTTGAGAGTTGTGCAGGGAGGCTGAGCTGCTGACTCTCTGTAGGCCTGCTGCAGGCTGTGGAAAGGTACAATGCAGCAGTCAATAGCAGTTTCCTTCGCAAAACATTTCCACCGTTGGTTCACCTCTGCCCTGGGGATGCATTTCTGTGGAAGCTGATATCCCCAACCCAAGAAGCAGCCTCAGCATGGATTTTAAACAGCCTCTGCTTTCAGGTTCACAGGATGGCTGTCAGGATTGAGTGTTCACAGCCAGAGACATGCTGTGGAGATGGCAAGCCAGCCTGTCCTCAGATAAAAGCAATGGGCTCCCATGGGCTCAGCATCAATACACTGCTGTTATAAATGATAATGATCAGAGTATGCAGTGCTCATAGTCATAAAGTTGTTACTAATCATGTAAATTAATATGCTGCTACAAAGTAATGCTGCAGTCATGTCAGGTGTCCTGATTTAAACTGGAAAACTGGTGCTCTGTTTTACAGTCAACACTAGAGTCCTAATGAGCTTCTGACTGAACATTTATTAGTACAGGTAGGCTGTGCACAGAGGAACAAGCTGTACCCATATGAGGAAGCCAGCACCTGCTATTTGTGTACACAGCTACTGCATCAGACAGGCTCTCCAAGCAAAGGCTGGCAAGCCGTGGAGAAGAGAAAGGGTCAGCAGTTTAACCAGCAGCAGCTCTTCAGTCTCTGCTGTGGGGAGGGCAGACTCTACCAACCTGTTTGAGAGGCCAGCAAGAAAACTGGCCATGAAACCAGATAAGAAAAGAAAGAAAAGATAAGAAAGAAAAAAATCTCTGTGTCTGTTTTAAGTGCAAAGTGAAAAGCACTTTGATAACCAAATCCAGTTGGGAAGCCTGAGCTGTCTCTTAGTGTTCATAAAAACCCCTTTGAGGACATAACTCAGCCACATGTCTTCTTCAGTAAGCTGTGGATATTGTACTAAGCATGGCTGATTCTTAGCACAGAGTAGACTTTGGTCCAGATTTCTTGACATCGAAGTTGAGACCTTTATTCACAACCTGATGTGAAAAGGGTTTCAAAATACAATGACTTCAGATCCCTGTAAAGTTGCTCAGACCTACCTCCAGCTTCTCCTCTGCTGGCTGCTTCATTCCATCATCTGCAACTGCCCCACTGCTTTTCTGCACGCAAGCAAGAACAAAGACAATTGAGCACCATTACTACTTCACCTGCTTTTTCAGGGTCTGATGATTGCCCTTCAGGCTGCTGTCTGTGAAGGAGCAGGACAGATAAAACAAACAGCTGTGTACAGATGCTACTGAAGGAGCCAAAGCCATGTACCCTTCTTAAAATCATGTGGCCTTTAAGAGAGGCAGGATTCTATCTGCAACTCCTCAGTGAGGATGCAGGTACCCAGATGCCACCTCAAACAGACTCTACCATTTGAGTCCTGTAGATACAGGACCCCCAGATTTCACCCCCAAACATCTGCATCGTTACTCATTTCCTAGTAGAGACAGAGTGAAGGTGCAAAGGGGCATTTTTTTTTTTTTAATCTGATCAGCATTAGTTTCTGTATAGGCAGCTTATTTTTCCCAAGGGTTACCTCCAGCAGCTCTCTGTTAGGATACTACATGCTAGTGAAGGATCTGTAAGCTTACAGAATATTTTTTTCCTTCAGTCTGAAGGACTGGATTCAATTTGGGTTAATTGGTGATGTCCAGAGTGCTGTATGTGTATAGCTGCAGTATCCTGCATATGTATCCCATTGGAATGTAACACATGAGCTTTCAGGACTCACAGCTGTGAGCACTAGCTGAAAGACAGTACAGGAGGAGGAAAGAAGAGCACTGGGCCGTTTCAACTGTCCTCATCCCTCTCCCTTTCTTTTCTTTAATTACTTGGGAGTGCTGAGAGAGAGGCAGAGCATGCCTGAGTGCCAGTGAACCATCTGACTAGTAAAGTATGCCAAAGTCTGAAGACAATTTGAAACCTAGTGGTCTCTGCTTTACAGTTGGCAGTAGCACAGGTCAAGACTACAAAGAGGTAGTAGGACACTTGGGGAGGGACGGAGGAAGAAGTGGGCAGGCACACTGAAGAAGACAAAGCTCAGAGTTTACTGGAGACAATGTCCTGGCCAGATCTCCCAATCTGAAAGTGTGATTGGCTTTGGGAACACCTTCAGATACTGTCTTTTTATGAGCAGTCAACTCTTCCTTGAGAAGACAATGAGTGAAGGAAGTGCCCTAGTCTCATATCTGGAGTGTGTGGTAACAGCCACAAATGTCCCTGTCTGCACACCAGCAGTGTGCAGAATCATCTCTGAGCACACCCTGCTGTGCTCAGTGCGTGGAAATGGGATTTCCTTCTTGTTGCCAAATGCTGATGGGGAGAGGTGGCAATCGGTGGTTCCTAAAAGGGCTTCCAGATTCTCTGTGATGCTGTAGATGTATCATGCGGTACCACCAGTGTCCTAGGAACACATCTAGCTTCAAAAGATGTTGGAGGAAGTTTTTTTACCTTTTTATCTGCAGGAGGCTTGGTCAGTGCCTTTACCAGAAGCCTTTTCCTCTCTCTTCAGCACAGAATTGCCCTATCTTTTCCCAACACTACAACTGTGTTCCTGCAACTGTTTTGGTTTTCAACTCCTTTACAATAACAGAAAAACCAAAATCCCACCTGTGTCTTTGAAAGCAGACAAGTAACCACAACTGGTACCTTTGGTACTTGCAAGGGCAGAACTGCCTTTAGCTGTGTTCTCTAATTTCTTAGAATCTCTGCTCTCTAGATTGCATTTCCCTCATTTTATAGCCATGATTATTGACCAGTCCCTGTATCCTGAGCTCTTCTTTGTGTGCTTTGTGAAGGAGTTTCTCTGTGTGGTTTATGCTAGAGTAAGTGATTTCCAACTTGCCCTCTGAACAATAAGGACACCAACCTTCTGCATATGCTCTGATGATGCTGCCTGCACAGCATTTAGCTTCTTGTTCAGCTCCTGCTTCACCCACTGTTCTAGGTACGCGTTCTGTTTCATGGTGAGTACATATGTGGCATAGGCAGTCAGTAAAAGGAGGCTTTCCCACCAATCAATGACACTGTCTAGGAAAAACAGGATGAGCATCAGTAAGTCTACAATGTAGAATGAGATGTCTCTAAATAAGGGCCACCACGTCAGGTGCAGTATCTCCCTTGAGAAGAGGGCACAGGTGCCAATGACAAAGAGGATATTAAACACCGCTGAGCCCACAATGGTACCGATGCCCACGTTGCTGTGTGAGATGAAGACACCTATGAGGGAGGTGAAGAGTTCTGGTGCCGATCCACCTGCTGCCATGAAGGTGGCTCCAGCCACATCTTCAGAGATCTGCAACTTCTCTGTGATTGCTCCCAAAGCAGGGACAAAATACTCATCACACACTATGGCCAAGGCCACAAATACATACATCATGCCAAAGATGTGAAGCACAACCCACCCTTGCCTGCGTTCTTCTACACTGAACAGGTCCTGAGGGTATTCTTCCTTGGACTCATGTGGTGGCTTTTCATCTGGGTTGCTTTCACTGACATTTTCTGGTTGTGGTGTTTTACCCACTGATGTAGTGATGGGCACAGTTGGCTCAGGATCCACATAGATACAGTGCTTTATTGTGGGTGCTGCTGTGACATTTCCTGTTTTGGCAGTCTTATTGCTGGAGAGATCCCTGTAGGTCCCTTTGAGAAGGCCCATGGGTTGGGGTGCTGTGTGTGGTGCTGCAAGGGCAGAGGGGCTGAGCTGGAGCTGATAGAGGGAGAGGACCAACAGCATGGCAAGCAACAAAAAGATTCGGTTCCACCGTAGCCGCCTTCTCCATGGTAAACACATTCCCTAAAGGATCAAAAGTCAGAGCTGTGTCCAGAAGCCACTGAAGACTTCTCTTAGCCAGCAGCTTGCACTTCTCCCCAGGACTGAGTTTCTAGCTGATCCTAAGCATCAGGAGTGAAGCCATATGACACAAGCTGCAGAATCCTGCAAAAGAAAATCTGGTGTGAAAAAAAAAAAAAGTGCTGCAACCTTCCACCATCTGGGTAACATTACCTTACTGGCTGCTTTTCTACTTTCTGGTAAGAAGAAAAGGACTTAAATGAGTAAAGGCAGAACTAGATTTAGATTTCAGGCTTTGTTTTTCATGACTATAGGCTTTGCTGGTTAGAAATCATAGAGAAGAGTTGGCTGAGACAGTCCAATATGAGCTGAATTTCGATTCCACCTAATGCCCACATGAAAGAGCTATTGAAGACTGTGTTTTCAGTTTAGTTGTTACCCTGTAATATTAACCATTGGGTCAGGTTAATATCTGCAGGAGAAGAGGCTATTGCTAGAAATGATGATGGTGCTCAGAAGACAAGATTGTGCTGTTTAAAACCTTTCTCCTAACAGAACCTCCCTCCTAACAGAAAAGTTATTCACTGAAATAAGAGGGTGAAAACTGCTCAGCAGCTCCCAGCTACACTGCTCTGTGGCTCCCCAGCCTTGCACTCACAGAATCGAAACCAAGGAACAGTGAGCTTTTTTATTTTCAGTCTGAGAAAAGCATGGGAAAGACTCGGTTCTAGTAAAACTGAGAGTGCTGAGCAGCCATTTGTTCCTATGACTACATCTTTTCAAGCCTTTCTGTAGAAATCAGAACTGGCAAAGTGGAGTTGTAATCATATCTTTTATTAGGTGATAATTAGCATAACTTGCATAATTATTTGAATAGCATTTAGAAAGGCAGGGAAATTGTAAGTGCCAGAGTGACAAAGCCTGCAGCTGTGACTGCACGGAGACAGTGACTTGGGGCTGGACAGAATTTACTCTTCAGCACTGCTTGAATGCCTAACATTAGAATATCACTCTTCATGGAGTATCTTTACCCCCAGAGTGGGGAGGTTACACTATTCCTGGTCTAGATGCGAATCGCAGTTTTGTAAGCCATTCTCTGGTAAGCTCTTTGTGCAACTTAGCACACACCCTCTTGTGTAGTAACCAGCCTAAATTTCATGCAAGACAGACATTATTATCTTCTTTTAAATAGTTGGGAGGATCACTAAGGCAACAGTAATGGGGGAGTGGGAGTACCTAGATAAAGAGATGATATAAGCTTTGCTTTTCCTATGTAAAAAGAGTATAAACGTGCATATGGCAGAATTCCATAATATGTATCATAAATTGTACATTATTAGATAATAACCCTTCTTGACAAAGCCAGGAGGGTAAAAAGAATGACAGAGAGAACAGAAGAAGTGTGCACACACTCCTATTTAAACACTGTTTTCACTTCTTTCCGAACTGAGCTCCTTTAAAGACCTTTTGCAAGCAGAAACATATCCAAAGCCAGGATCAATTTTAAGAGCTCTCCAGCCTGTCCATCAGCCTCTTTGTTTCTCTAGTTTGTAAGTTTAGCAACTCTCTTACAGGTCAAATCCTGATCAACTCCTTTCTTATCTATTGGACTACCCCTGTTACAAGAGATGTGAAGCAATCAAGTGAACCTCCACAGCTTACCGTCCAAAGATGCTGTCCAAGACGAAGAGGAGTACCAAGGGTTGAATGTAGTGCTGAAAGCTTCTTTGATGCTTAACAGCCAGATGGGAGATGCTATTGCAGAGAGAGACAGATGAAAATGATCCCATTTTCCCGATGCCTTTGCTGGCAGAGTTCTAATACAAGAAAGGGTCAAATACGAAGGACATATTACTGGGAGAATAACCAATCCACTTTAATACTTGCAGTCTCTAAGAAGATTAAATAGTATTGTATAGATTTGGGTCTATCTCTGGAGCAAATGTCTTTGTCTGCTACCACAGGTTATTTTCAGTGTGAGGGCAGGCAATTATCTCCATGACAAACTAGCAGATGAAAGCACCAACTGTGAGATGTGTCATTCTCATGGCACCTACAGAAGAGAGCAGTGCAGGCAAATCACACCATCCCCTCTGCATGGAGCAGTGGTCACCTAAATGAGGAAACTGTAGCTTCATTTTGAGGCAGCTCCTGTAGCTGTCAGACCAGACAAGTAGCTCTGCTGGCCCTCAATACTGTTCACAGTGCAAGAGGGAGGTTTAAAACTTGCTGTCTTCGGGAAAAAATCTGTCAGCTCCTGTGCCACAATCGCAGAGGCAGAGTAGCAATGTGGGGCCCATGCACAGTCCCTCACTGGCATTCAAGGATGGTGTCAGCAACTCTTCTGTACCAAGTGGCACTGATACAACATATGACATTAAAACATTCCGGACCAAACATTTAATGGTCATAAAAATTAAATTAGTGGATTCATCCCTGAGAGTGTTCAAAGCCAAGTTGTGTGGGCCTTTGAGCAATGGAAGGTGTCCCTGCCTGTGGCAGGGGGCTTGGAACTGGGTGATCTTTAAGGTCCCTTCCACATCGAACCATTCTATGAATCTATGCAAAGAATGGTTTGATAATTTTAAAGCAGACTGTTTTCTGAAAGGATGGTTTTGCAGGGGTACATCCAAGCTTTACAGTGTGTGTTATTGAACCCACATCCTTATCCTACACTTACAAAACTGTGAGAAAAAGGAGGTTCCCTAGCCGGTTGGGATGCTTGTGTTTATACATAGAAGCCTTGCATAGAATGGAATCGGAGACTGATTTGGTTTGGAAGGGACCTTTAAAGCAAGCTTTAAAGTCCAATACCCCTGCAGTCAGCAGGGACATCTGCAACTAGAGCAGGTCGCTCAGAGCCTGCAAGCAACCTGACCTGACCGGCTGTTCCAGGGATGGGCATCTCCCACCTCTCTAGGCACAGTGTCTTGCCGCACTCAGTGTAAAAACAATCTTCCTTCTCTCTAAATCTCCTTTTACTTTAAACCCATCACGCCTTGTCCTGTCACAACAGCGCACTGCTAAAAATTCTGTCCCTAGCTCTCTGATTTGCCCCTTTGAGTACCCAAACTTTCCCACAATACTTTCATCTAACTGAGCCGCTTTCCCTAACGTGAGCAGGATTATAGTATTCTGCTTTTACTGCTGAGAATGTTGCTTTCGCCATCGCTTCTTGCCGGCCGGGCTGGCCGGGGCTGCGTGGCGCCCGGTCCCTCCTCACCTCGGCCGCGGCGTTCCGGGGGAACGCTTTCTGCGGCGGACTTATGGCGGCTCGGCGGGTGGGGGATGAGTAACAGCATTTCCCTTCCTTCTCTCAGCCTGAAACGCTCCGAGCTGCCCCCGGGAAAGGCCCCGCCGGGGAGGAAGGCTTGGAAGGGACAGCTGGCTCCCTGCTGCGGGTTCTCCTGGGCCCTCAGAGTGCTGGCGCTGCACTTATTCAACCATCGAGGCCTAGCCCTGGCGGGTCGTGGCCGCGTTCGGAGTTTCCAGGCCTTTACAAGCAGTTGGATAATACTGTGTGGAGCTCAGGAGCAGATCTGTTGACTTAATCCATGCTAGATTCCGCATTTCGCTGGCAAAAAGGTAACTGTTGCTATGCCTGCTGCACAATGGGGTCAGTGTCAGACAGTGAGATGTGTTGCTGTATAACTGCTGCTTCGATAACGATATGTGACTTTTTTCTTACACCTCCGTGCAGGGGATCGCTGTTCTCCGAGGCGGTACCAGAGAGGAGTAGCTCATCATGCCGACGGTGGTGGTGATGGACGTCTCGCTCTCCATGACACGGCCGGTGTCAGTGGAGGGCTCCGAGGAGTACCAGAGGAAACACCTGGCAGTCCACGGCCTGACCATGCTGTTTGAGCACATGGCGACAAACTACAAGCTGGAGTTCACGGCCTTGGTGGTGTTTTCCTCGCTCTGGGAGCTGATGGTGCCCTTCACGAGAGATTACAACACGCTGCAGGTAGGGGGGGAGCACAAACACTGGAAGCTGCCAACATTAAAGAAAAAAAAAAAAAAAACAACGAACCAAACTTGCATGTTTCTAAATCACAGCAAAATTGTGTGATTTTGTACTGAGCATCTTCAACTGAGTGGTTTATCCATAGTTTAAGGACAGATTAAGTCAATGCTTTTGAAATATTTTTCTTCCTCACAAATAGTACCTTTGCAAGTAACCACTGGAGCATGGCTAATTAAGTTAAAAATGGGGATGGAGGAAAAGGCTGCCTGATGAAGCTCTTAAAGTGGCTCTGTGATGGTCATAGTTGTATCTGTAGTTGCTGATTTGAAAGGTTTTGAGTCAGGATTGTGGAGTCTCTGTCTCTGGAGGCATTCGAAACCTGTGTGGACATGTTTCTGGGTGATTTCCTTCTAGGAGATCCTGCTCTAGCAGGGAGGTTGCACTAGGTCTTCAGGGGTCTTTCCAACCCCTGTGATTCATTAATTTAGCAGAGAGAAGGTGATTTTAAGAGCATGTACCAGTTGAAATGGCGTGAAAATGAGAATGAGTGACTTTTTGTCTCACAAATGTGATGGGAGGTTGGGAAAGAATGTAAGGAAGAAAGTCTAAGAGGGTAATTTCACGTGAGGATAATTTCACATGAAAGATGCTGAAAGTCTGTGAGTTCAGTAAAAATTGTATATCTACACCTAGTTATTTTGTATAAAAGGGTTGTTACTTGAAAGGGTGAAGAGCTTGTCAAGCCCTGGAACTGGCTGCCCAGGTTTGTGTATTGTGGGAGTCACAGATTTGAAAAAATACTCTCTGTTAACTTTGCATTTTAGCAGATGAATGCCAGTGCATTCTCTTTGATTTTTGCTCTCCTAGGAGTCCGTTTGAGGAATTTCTGAGAGCCAAGAATCAAGCCAAGCACTTCTATCATATTAGTTTTGTTCACACCCTTACAATGATGATGTGTTAAGTGCAAAGTTTTCATCTTAGGGAGGAAAGCTGCTTTATGTTTACAAGAGAATGTGGATGTGAGTTCTTGATTTTGTCACTCTCTTTACCAAAGACTTCTTGTGAGACAAGCTCCTTGTTAACTTTCTGAATCTCTAAGCAGTTGAAACTGCTCTGACACCTGCTAGGATTTTCTAAGCTAAAGCTTTCATGTTAGACATTGCTTCATTTTTTGAGTTTACTGTGTCTTTGAGGCATCCAAAGGGTTGTTTTTTTTTTTTTACTTTAAGAGCTCTGTTTATAATATAATTCCTTCAAAGTCAGCTGTGGTTGTCATCTCATGATATTGTTCATTATTTCTTTTGTGTTTCTTTTGATTTTTTTTTTTCTTAACTTTGCAGATCATATATGAGAAGGCAACACTTCATGTTACAAAGTAAACACAGCTACCACAGAACCACAGTGGATAACTTTTCTGTGTTTCCACATAGTAGTATTTCACCCAACAATGACAGTGGTGTTTGTTTTCACAGGAAGCCCTAAGTAACATGGATGATTATGACAAAACCTGTTTAGAATCAGCACTCCTGGGGGTTTGCAATATTGTCCAGCAGGAATGGGGTGCAGCAATTCCTTGTCAGGTATGACTGACTCCACTCTTCTTAGCATCTAATATGTTTTCAGTAGTCCCTGGGAGATGCAGCTGGAAATGGAAACGCAATTTGAAAACATTAAATACTCTCACATGTGTTGGTGCTACAGGAAAAACAAATAATCAATATTTGGACTGTATCTGGAATCTGAACAGAATGCCTTTATTAAAATATTTAGCAGCAAAAATCTAAGCTGCTTCCTGTCCAGTATGTATTGTAGTGGATTATGAAATCTGGCCCAAGAGTGCTGTTTTGCAGGCTTGCTTTTTGTTCTGGATGCAGCCTTCTGTTCCAGGAGCCTCAGTTGGTTTGGAAAGGGTATAGTCACATGGAGTAACCTTTCTTATCCAGCACCTGATCTTTTTCCAGAGCTTGTAACAGTTCCAGGTCTCAATCAACAGCATAGGACTACTGCTGTTTTGACTTGTCTACTTTCCCTCATGAGTCATGCAGTGTGCATCTGCTCACACAACTCTGTTCAGCCTTTGCAGCTCTCACCCTTCTGAATTTGCTTTGCCTCTTATGGCAAAGTCTGCTCTTAGCCTTTATTTTTTCTGATACTTCAGAGCCTGCTGGCCTTTGGGTTAGGCTTAAAGTTCAGTAATTTTGCAGCTCAGTGAGCTGGGAAGATCTCTGCAGCAGTATTCCTTCAGGAGAAAAGATAGAGGCTTACTGGTTAGGCAATGCTTCACAATCTAACGAGGATAAAAGGCGCCTTAGGAAAGCAGACATCAAACAAAGAACTCAAGAGAGGTAAAAACCAAGCACAGATCTCAATAATCTGGTGTTTCATTAGTGCTGTGGCTCACATTACTGGAATTTCAGATGCTGGGGTGTAGAATCTTGTAATAGTGAAAAATTTTACTGGGGAGCAGCAGTTCAGGTGGCAGCTGAGGAGACTGCCAAAGGGAGAGATTGGGGATGAACAGAGAATACAAATCTGGCTCCAGCAGGTAAATACTGGGTTTCAACTGCATTTGACAGTCCTTGCCTCTCAGCCAAAAATAATGGCTGCTGTGTTGGAAGAACAGCTCTTTTACTACTCTGGAGATGACTGGGTCTCAGCTGGATGTAAAGAGTTTCATTATTCAGTATAACCTATTAGTGCAGCTTTCCACAAGCTTTCAGTTGCATGCTTGGACATGCAGCTAAATGGAAAAAAATGTGGATTTTTGCTGCAAAATGTGAACGTGCTGCAGCTGTATTTGTTTGCAAAGAATTATGGTGATTAATACTACTTTTTGTATGGCTCCTGTAGCGTGCAATGGAAGTTGGGTCACCCTCCAGACTCTGTAGAAGGAATGGCCTATGTCTTCTGTCTGAAAACAAACCCAGAGTTCTTGAGTCCAGCAGCAGCAGGCTGCCTTTTGGGGCTGTATAATCACTGTTTTTCTGGCATACACTTCAAAATGGCCAAGTTTATGCATACCATCCTGTGTTTCTGGTTATGAAATATAAATTTTAGTGCAATTGCTTAATTACAACAAAATGTACATTCACCACACACATGGTTTACATTGCAGTGGTTAAATCCTCAGGTTCTCATGTGTGTTCTTGTGCCTGGAGGTTTTACTCACACTTCTTTCCCCAGCTCAGTGGAGGAAATCCCCGCATGAGCTGGGATTATCTGTACCGAAGTGCATACCGTTAGGGAGGCTACTGAGATGTGTTGGTGTCTTAGTTGCCCCCTGCAGTTAGAAGCTTGTGTTGTCTTGTAAATGCTGATCTGTCCTCTTTCACCCAAGGTTGTCCTTGTCACTGATGGCTGCCTGGGGATCGGCAGAGGCTCCCTACGGCACTCACTGGCTACTCACAACCAGCGGAGCGAAAGCAACCGGTTTCCACTGCCCTTCCCATTCCCATCCAAGCTGTATGTCATGTGCATGGCAAACCTGGAAGAGGTGATGTCTTTAATACATACCTTCTCCTTTCTTGTCTTGGATAATTGTTTTTCTCCCCTGAACTAATGATCAGGTCAGCACAAAACATTTTGATGTTCTTGTGCTTTAAGGTTTAGTGGATGTTCCAGTGCTTAGTGTTACTTATTACAGTTACATTTTCATAAATATCCTTTTAAAAGTTTCTTATTGCACTATTATTGTCTATTACTAGATAATAATAACTAGTAATATCATCATCCTTGTCAATCATGTTGGTTTCCCCCTGAGGGATATGGTACAGTTTTGATTGTTTATATTATTAACTTCATTAATTGCACTGAAGGCTTTGGGGGGTTTTACTTAATCTACAATTAAATTCTTTAATAAATGAGTTCTGTTGCAAAGATGCTCAATGCTTGAAACAACAACAGCTTTACAGAGGAATATGAGTGAGCAAAATTCTAAATTCTCCAAGCTAACTTCCCTCAGCTTGGAAGAAAAGGTGACTACTTCTTTTCTTCAAGACACTTTTGAAAACCTCTGTAGCTTTAAAAATCTCTGTGTCTTTTAAAATCCTCAGAGTAGTTTGAATGCTCTTGAACAAAAAAACATTTAAAAAGAAGCCTATATAGACTTAAAGATTAGGTTTTATTAATAGCATTGCTTTTGACTTGGTACCTATATCCTTCTGTCCATCACAGGAGGATTTTCTGCTTAAACATGCAATAGATATTTCAGCTTTGAGGTCTCTATGAAGAGATCCTCTTGATTAAGCTAATGGGCTGAAGCACTGTTTACACATCAGAATAACTAGAAAAAAACTACAATAAATCTTCACTTACTGATAGGTTTAGGTACTTTCATAAGCATTGTCTAAGTACTTCAAAGAATTATATCTGCCTCCCCTCCTAAAAATTACATTATCTGGAAGGAGCTGGAAACTTAGCATTGCCAAGAAAACGTTAGAGTAGTTAAGGCATCCCTGTGCTCTTGATGAGTGAGAGCTTCTGGGATTTCAGCTTGACCTGGTTTCAAATCAGAACCTAACATGATAAAGCAGTGTATAGGAAGTTGGGCTGGATGGGTCCTTCCAACTTGAGATGTTCTGTGAGTACTTGTCACTAAGCCAGGTGCTGCATCTGGTCTCATATAAATGCAGCACAAGGAGCACATTTCCTGGGAGACCAAAATTATTGCTTTATTCAGAGAAGGGTGGGATTAAAAAATCAGGACAGCATCCAGTCAGATACTTTTTACTGTGGTCTATATTTTCTGTTGATAAAAAGAGAGTAAAAAGAAAACAAAAATGTTTCACTTTGATTTTTGTTCAGCTTCAAAGCACAGACTCCTTGGACTGTCTGGAGCGGCTCATAGATTTAAACAATGGGGAAGGGCAGATTTTCACCATTGATGGACCCCTTTGCCTGAAGAATGTGCAGTCAATGTTTGGGTAAGTAGCCTTGTAGATAATCTACCTTTGTATGAGTGTTCCCAGTTAGTGTCTGTAACCTGAAGAATGTGCAGTCAATGTTTGGGTAAGTAGCCTTGTAGATAATCTACCTTTGTATGAGTGTTCCCAGTTAGTGTCTGTAAAGGCAGGCAAACATAATAAGAAATCTGATGATCTGAAATGTTGTAACTAACTTTTTTTTTTTTCCTTTTAGTTCATCTTGATGTTAGTTGTATTTCCATCATGATCTTCACTGGTCAAAATCAATATTTATTTTAATCATTATATAAGCAAATTGTAGCATCTGTTTATGATTGGCAGAGAGAAGACACCAGTTTGCATAGTTATTGCTCATTTGCTGTCAGTGTGAAAATGTGCTGCTTTGTTTCATCATTTAAGCAATGTTTAAACTATTGAATTAATTGTAGTTGTGAAAATTAAAGTTTTGGGAGCTGTTAGTATGCTTTAGACAATCTCTTGTCATTTCATATGTCTTATGTTTTCCTTCATAATAACTGATTGTGTTCTAGAAAGCTAATAGACCTGGCTTATACACCATTCCATGCTGTTCTCAAGTGTGGCCACTTAACCTCTGATGTGCAAGTGTTTCCCAGACCAGAACCTTTCGTTATAGATGAGGAAATTGACCCCATTCCTAAAGCAATTAATACAGGTAACAAATCTTCAGTGGCTTTTTTACTTCAATCCATTTGACTTCCAGCTTTTCATTACCACTTTTTACACTGTGTAGTTACTGTTTCATCCACTTTGTAGAAAGCTGACTGTGTAATTTTTGGGGTACCTCTCAGCAGGGGATGAGAACATGATCCTGTTTCAGCTTTGTGTACTTGGTAAAGGGCTGGAGGAGGATAGAGGTACTTTGAAACCTCAGGGTGTACATTTCTGAGGGGAAAGACTGGATGACAGGCACAGGAAGCTTTCCACAAATACTCCCATAAGCTTCATATATGATTGGAGAAAGGGCTGCATTTGGTGTTAGAATTGCCTTTATCAGATAGACTCTGTCAGGTTAGAGGAACTGGCATCTTTCTGGAGGTTTCTTTAAGGAACCCTCTAGTATCAGAGTCAAGAAGAATCGATGAGGCAGCACAAGTAAAGGCTGAGATTTATGAAGTAAATTTTAATTGTGCCATACACATATGGACCTGTGTCCATAGCTGGAGCACAACGTCTGTCACCTGGCTTCGTGCAGAGCAGAGTTTACAAAGAAGGTGCTTTCTACACCTCTGCCAGCACACAGCTGGCCAAAGGCTTATCCTAAACCCCACACCAAAACCTTCACATGGCTGAGAAACACGAACCCAGTACCATATTTCTTGCAGCCAAGAGATGGGGAGAAAATTGGACAAGGCCGAGCTTGGAGGACATGGCTGCCTTAGTCATTTACCACCAAATGCCAAAGCTCTGTGAGATTGGTAGGTTTGGGGGTAACCTAAACCTCGAGCAGACTAGATTTAGGTTAGACATAAGGAGGAAATTCTTCACAATGAGAGTCATGAAATACTGGAACAGGTTGCCTAGAAATGTGGTTGAGGCCCCATCCCTGGAGATACGGAAAGTCAAACTTGATGGGGCCCTGAGCAACCTCATCTAGGTGGAGATGTTGCTGCTCACTGCAGGGGGGGGGGACAAGATGACCTTTTAGGGTCCCTGTGCAGTCTGTGGTTCTGGGGTGGAGCTGCATTTAAACTTCCACTAAGCATGTACAACTCAAGAACCACAACTCAGTCTTCCTAGCCTTGGGAACATGCCCCACGGGGGGGGCTGACCCTCCCAGAGAGCTGGTAGGAGTTCTGCATGTTCTGTGATGCCAGTTCAGTTCAAAGCTAGTAAATCTGGTTTACTCTTTTGTTTTTTCTCCTTTTGAATCTGTAAAATGGAAATGGTTTGGGTGCAGTGTGAAAAACAATGTGCACAATTCTGTGTTCGTGTAGCAGCACAGATCTTGCACATCATGTGTGTCATGAAAGTTACATTCTTAACTTGAAAGTGTTGTGGTTATTACATATGAATATTTGTATCTTATTAGAACTTATTAGAACACCCTGGTCAAGGTTGGGGCTCTCTTGGGCTCCCTGCAGTCACTGCTTCATGAAACATAGTGATGTAAGAAGTTACATTGACCACATTTCAGCTGTTTCCAAATCTGACTCAAACCTGTTGTCTCCCCACAGATCTAGAAATTGTTGGGTTTGTGGATATAGCTGACATTTCTAGCCCTCCTGTCCTGTCCAGACACTTGGTACTGCCCATTGCACTTAACAGAGGTGAGCAAGTTTTGTTTCTTCTGGCAAAAACTGCTTTAAGCTTCACTTGGAATGTCTGTA
Source organism: Semnornis frantzii (assembly GCA_013399775.1). NCBI lineage: Eukaryota > Metazoa > Chordata > Aves > Piciformes > Ramphastidae > Semnornis > Semnornis frantzii. Next base: position 33,265 of record VWYK01022845.1, on the reverse strand, counting down.
GTAGTTTAGAATGTGTGTGGTGGGTTAGACTAGAAGCCCAGGCTTTATATTTTACCAAAATGCCAGGTGTCTCTAAGGACATGTTTGTGTGGTTGCATTAACATTAAAACCTTGAACACAAGCCCTTTCTTTTTTGAATACTGTGTTCTTCAGAAAGTTAATAGGTTAGAAGTTAATAACAGTGTCTTTATAGCATCATTACTAATAGAACATGCTGAAATTACAGCTAAAAATAATTATGGGCTGTGAAATATGTGATGCAACAGTGTTTCAGCCTGTGATAAGACTTCCCCTTTCCTTTAGCTTGGAGTGGAGCAAAGAGAAAGTGAGATTTCTCGTGGTAAAGAAGAATGAAAGCTCCAGGCAGGGTTTCACCTCTATATGAACACTCTTGTCCTGCCAGGCCTTTCATCTTAGAAAATATCAGCAGCTCAATCACAGCTGTATTCCAGCTGCTGAAATGTAGTAAGTTTCTCATAATGACCACAAATTGCATAGGAGAGGAGATCCTGGTCTAGTATGAGGTATCCCTGCCCGTGGCAGGGGGTTGGAACTGAATGATCTTTGAGGTCTCTTCCAACCCTGGCAATTCTGTGATCTTCAGGCTGCTTTTGGTTCAGAAGCAGATGTGTTTGTTGCAAGACTCTTGGTGTTGTTTCATTTTGCTTGCAGTTTTATTGCAAAGCTGAGGTTTTATTTGCAGTTTTTGGTAACCCTTCTTTATGAGTAGGATGAGGCAGAGAATTTATATAACATAATAGTGCCACTGTGCCCAGACAGTTCATTTAGCAGCTGTTCCTTCTACAGAAGTATTAACTAACTCTTCCATGGCAGAAAATACTTGTCATGGAATGAGGGCGTTAGAATTTATTCTTATGTTGTCTCTTTGTTTGCTTTTATTCTTCCCCAGAAGGTGATGAGGTGGGACCTGGGATCACAGATGACACTGAAGATGAGAATTCAGCTAATCAGATTGCTGGGAAAATCCCCAACTTTTGTGTATTGTTACATGGCAGCTTGAAAGTGGAAGGCATGGTGGCTGTCGTCCAGTTGGGGTATGGAGCTGGATGTCTGCCTGAAAATTCTTACTTTGCTTTTCTATGCTTTATTTATAAATGATGCTTATTTAGATCTGTATTCTATACAGAACTCTGCACTGCTAGACAAAGATGTGGGTTTGTAATGGTGGATCTGCTTCTGCCACTATAAATTGCAGTGAGCCTCTGTACAGTGGGAGGGAGGCAAATTCTAAGTGAAGAGTGGTGGAAAATTTTCAGCCTTGGCAATTTGCTCTTTTCAATAGGCCAGAGTGGTATGGAATGCTCTATTCACAAGCTGACAGCAAGAAGAAATCAAACCTCATGATGTCACTCTTTGAGCCTGGTCCTGAGCCCCTTCCATGGCTAGGGAAGATGGCACAGCTTGGACCCATTTCAGGTACTGGTCACACTCACTTGAGTAATTCCTCCACATTGTGTTGAGTGACCTTGCCAAATCCGAGTTGTTAATTCTGTTCATTTTCTTTTTTTCTCCCAGATGCCAAAGAAAATCCATATGGAGAGGATGACAACAAGAGCCCTTTCCCCTTGCAACCCAAGAACAAACGCAGTTACGCACAGAACGTTACCGTGTGGATTAAACCAAGTGGCCTCCAGGTAATGACACAGGGTTTGGACCTGAGGCTTTGATCAGCAGCAGCCACCTTAGCAGCAAAGTGGAGCCTGTGCACATCTTGTCTGTTTAATGCAATTGTTTTATTGCTTTTCTTTCATTTGTATAAATGCTGCCTCTTCACAGTGCCATGATGAAAATGTAATTTCAAAGCAGTGTCTTTGGTGCAGCATCTGGCCTAGTTTATTGGATTGAGTATAATTACCATTTATGCTGCAGCATTTGTGAGCTGCAGTCTTGTCAATGATCAGAATAATTTATCAACAAGTGATTGAGGATTTTTTTTTTTTTTCTGCAGCTTCCCCAGCAATTGGGGGAAGATTTTATTTGCAGTTGCCAAGATTTTATTTGTTTTTCTTCTCGGCAGACAGATGTACAGAAGATCTTGAGAAATGCAAGGAAGCTTCCTGAAAAAACTCAAACCTTCTATAAAGTGAGTAACATTTCATCACAGGCTGGCCCATGCGTGATCCACCGTGGTCATGGGGCATTTGAGAGAGGAACACACACTGTGTCTGTGGTGTGGTCTGTGCAGGCTTAGAGGGCTTCTCAAACCCCTACATGGTTCTGTAAAGAAAGAGACATCCAGGGTCTGTTTTACTGACTAGTTGGGGTGAGACAAGGGAGTCTGGTTTCACTGCCACTATGTTTTCTTAGCAGGGTGGCATATAAGATGCAGCTGTGTTGCTGAGTAATGTTGTTTAGCACCAGCCTTGGTAGAGTTAGATAATGGCTGGACTTGATCTTAAAGGTCTTTTCCAACATATAGTTCCAACCCCCCTGCCATGGGCAGGGACACCTTCCACTAGACCAGATTGCTCAAGGCGCCATCCAGCCTGGCCTTGAACACTTCCAGGAAGGGGCATCCACAGCTTCCCTGGGCAACCTGTTTCAGTGTATCACTACCCTCACTGTCCAGGATTTCTTCCTAATATCCAGTCTAAATCTTCCCTCCTGAAGCTTAAAGCCATTGTTCCTCATCCTAGCCCTTGTAAAAAGTCCCTCTCCAGCTTTCCTGTGGCCTCCTTCAGGTTCTGGGAGGCTGCTATAACATCTCTCTGGAGCCTTCTGAGCTGGAAACCCAACTATTTAGCTGTGCTGCTCATCTTCAGCCCTGAAGCATTTTTTATCTCACAAGCTTCTGGGCAGTTTGCAGCAGCTATAGTGATCACTCAGGTTCTTGTCCTTGAAGTGGATAAGCTTGCCTTTAAAAACCAAAGAAACACAGCTGTTATGTGAAGGCTTATGTTGACTTTAAAGGGGTTTTTCCCCCCTCTTTGCAGGAACTTAATCGGTTACGGAAGGCAGCTCTGGCCTTGGGCTTCTTGGACCTCCTGAAAGGCGTTGCAGACATGCTGGAGCGGGAGTGCACCCTGCTTCCTGACACGGCTCATCCCGATGCAGCCTTTCAGCTCACACATGCTGCTCAGCAGCTCAAAGTGGCAAGTACTGGGGCATCAGAATATGCTGCCTATGATCAGAACATTGCTCCACTGCAGACAGACTTTTCCAGTAGCAGCACTGAAAGAATGTGAAGTCTTCATTTTCAGAACTGCTGTAGATGAAAGCTTCACTGGTTACAATTGTTGTGTCCTGTTTACTTTCTAAGGCCTGTTTAATTACTGTTGGGAGAACTTCCTATCAAAATGGGGTCCCTTACCTGCCTCGGAGCTCTCCAAATAAATGTGGGTAGTTTGTGATGGTTTTAGTCAGGCCTGGAAACTGAGAAGTGTCCCAAAGTCATTCACTGTGTTGGATGGAAGTTACTCGGTGCATATGAGGAGACAGGAAAAGCCATCACAGGCACCATGCTGTTCAATGGCTTTTGGCCTTCTCAAAATACAGTTACTACATAACTGATCTCACTGGTAAAAGGATCTTAAAAGGCAGCTATTATCCTTCCTAGCCTGACTTGGCTAGTCCAAAGAACACTTGTGAGTCACCGTGCAAGATCAGACACACAGCTAACTCCAGTGTGCTGTCACTGATTTTCTGCCCAACAAAAACCAGTCTGTACTGTCCCAATGGGTTATCACTTGCATTGCAGTGCTTATGCTTGTTAGAGAAATTACTCTGGTCAGACATGGTTTTTATTTGTGTAATATTAATAAAGAGTAATTCTTCTAAGTTGGATTTGTTCCATTTTCATAGCAACTGGGCTAGGTGGCTTAAAACTGACCTGGTGACAGCTTGGCTCCCAGCTGTTTATCACAAGAGTTAAATTACACAGCTTGTTGAATTCAGAGAAAATCCAAGTCACTGAACTAAAGCCAAAAGTGGTTGTAAATCTTTATTAATAGAAACACATTCTTTCTGAGGAACTAAAATTCAGTAGTGTTAAGATCCATGATAGCTTGCACTAGGTACCACAATTTCACTGAGAAATACAATGCATGAGTACATATGGATTTCATAACAGAAGTTCAAATGCCCAGTGGAGAAATTAAAGTATGAAAGTGATCCTTGCTGTTCCATTCCAACATAGGTACAGTGTGTGCTAAGTGAAGTATTGTGTATGTAAATAATGCTTAGCTCTCCTGAGTAAAGCTGCAGTCTCCTTTCCGTGGGAGTCCCAGGTATCACTACAGAGAGGTTGCATCATGCCTCTTGTTGGCAGAAGAGAGTTTGTGAAATGCAACTTGGAGCTTGTACCAGTTCCTTGTGACATTCTTTACAGTACAATCACTGAGTCCATATCACAGTAAGCTGTTTGTTACCTTACATGTAGAAAACAACTTTCTGGAGGATTCATATTGTCTTACAGTAGAAAAAGATAAATAGTAGCATGGCACTAAGCTAATCTCAACTTCAGTGCCTGTTGCAGATTACCGGCATTGCAGTGCCCTGGGGGCAGTAGCAGTTGTGAAGCAACTCATTCAAAACCACAATACAGTTTGGAGCAAACCTTTAGTATGTTTTCTGAACTGGAGTAATTAGGCCACAGGGATCACGAATTAACTACAGGAGGCTAGGTGTAAAGAAGGGCATGTGGAAATCTAGTCATCTGAAACAGGTGACTGAAACATCTACTCCCCAGGTGAGAGCACAGATGGCCTGGAATGTGGGGGGAACTTCTTCTTTTGTTATTTAAAGCAAGCACAGAGGAAAAATATCTCTTCAAATGCCATGGGGATCTCCCTTACTGGGATTTGGTAATGGAGATTTGGTTTATTTGCCTCACTACTCCAACTCACAAAGGATATACACCAGCTTCAGGAGAAACACATTCTTCACTGCCTTTCTGAACCCAGGAGCTACAGCCCTGCTCCCCCATGACAGTTCCCTTTGCATAGGTGGGATGGAGTTCTACTGGGGTTTGTTTGTGTGCTAGGAGAAAGGTGGTACCTGTTTCCTTGTTCTGTTTCAGTGCTTGCATCACCCATCAGGTGTTTCTGACGCAGAGCGGCAGCTTCCCTTCCCTAATGCCTGGCTGAGGACGTGTTGCTACAGGAATGCTAGAATCCACACAGCTCTCCTATGCTCTTAAGGCTAAACTTACAAACAGACTAAATTGGTAGCATTGAAATCAGCATTAGCTACTTCCAGCTCTAATTCTGCAGCACTATGCTGCAAAAAAGGGCTCGCCCAACCATCAGTAAGTGCCCAAACACTGCTCACAGTGCTCTCAGACTGTGCTTCTCCTGCCATCAAGATGCACCCTAGGAACAGCTAATAGTATATCCCGACATCAGAAGCCCTATCTGCATGCAATATTGAAAGAGCAAATATCCAATTAAAAGATAAACACTATTTCTAGGTAGTGCTGCTCCACTGCTCAGAAGCATATTATATGCAGATAATAGGATTTCTAATTTGGTAGCTGACAGGATACAAGTGTAAATGTCCAGTGGTAAATGCCATGCATATGTGATTGGAAGGGAAGGAAACACAGGATGTGGGAATGTTACCTGAACTCACTAGGAAATCATGAAATCAAGAGTGCCTATCTGATTTTACAAAATTCTTTCATTGCAGTGGGTAGAACTGTAAGAATTAGAGGCTTATCTTATCATTGGGAGAAGTTAGATAAGAAAGCATTGCAGTCCTCCTTTACTTCATCTTTCTCTTCTTTGGTCCGAGGTGCTGTTTCCTTTGCTTGTAGAGATGGCGGAAGTTTACAAATACCCCTGAAAAAGAAGAGTTTAGATAGGACATCACTGCATCCAAGCACAGGAACAGGCTGGGCAAGGAATGGCTCGAGAGCAGCGCTGGGGATGACTTGGGGGGTGTCACCTGACAAAAAACTCAATATGAGCCAGCAATGTGCACTTGCAGCCCAGAAGGCAACCATGTGTTGGGCTGCATCAAGAGAAGTGTGGCCTGGAGGAGGGAGGTGATTCTGTCCCTCTACTCTGCTCTCATGAGACCCCACCTGGAGCACTGTGTCCAGTTCTGGTGCCCCCACCACATGAAGAAGACTGAACTGCTGGAGCAGGTCCAGATGAGGCCAAAAGGATGATCAGAGGGCTGAAGCATCTCTCCTATGGGGACAAACTGAGAAAGTTGAGGCTGTTGAGCCTGGAAAAGAGAAGGCTCCAGGGAGATCTTACAGTGGTCTTCCAGTACCTGAAGGGGGCCTACGAGAAAGCTGGGAAGGGACTTTTTACAAGGGCTTGTAGTGATAGGACAAGGGGCAATGGCTGTGAGCTTGAAGAGAGGAGATTTACACTGGGACACATTACAAAGAAATTAGTGACAGTGAAGTGGTGAGACACTGGAACAGGTTGCCATAGGAGGTCGTGGAGGCCCAGTCTGGACAAGACCTTGAGCAATCAAGTCTAGTGGAAGGTGTCTCTGACTCATGGTGGAGGAGCTGGAACCCCTCCAACCCAAACCATTCTGTGATTTTATGTACTGAATTTAAACCACCACCACCACAAAAACACCACGTGATGGTTTAAGCACATGTGTAGCACTGAAATGTAACACAAATGTTTTCTTGCTGGGTGAGGCAAGAGTTGCTGTAGGCTGTTTGGTTGGTTGGTTGTCACTTTAAGAAGCTGCAACACTGACCGTGCAAAGCTGGGGAAGGACCCAACAGGTATTTCAAGAGTGAAAGTGGATCAAAGGTGTCTTTTAAGCAGTGTCTGTGAAAGGAAGAAACCTGCTCCAAGGCCAGCTTAATGTCCTATGTTCAGCCCTGTGTTGTGGAGACCCAGACAAACTGGTGTGCACAGTACAAAGTTAACTTAAGCTTAACAATGAAACACCAGAAATTAAGTCCATATCAAGCACCACTCCTCTTTAAATACACTGCTATCTAAAGAGCCTTCTCTATTGTTCCCTGGAAAAATGTGGCATTAATGATGAGTCTGGAGGAGGCTGAGGGGAGACCTCACTGCTCTCTACAACTACCTGAAATGAGGTTGGAGAGGAGTGAGGGTTGGTCTCTTTTCACTAGTATCAGGTGATAGAATGAGATAAGAGTGCCCCAAAATTGGGCCAAGGGAAGTTTAGGTTGTGTCTAAGGAAAAATTTCTTTTCTGAAAGTGGTCAGGCATTAGAACAGGCTGCCCAGGGAGGTGGTGGAGTTCCTGGAGGTATTCAGGGACATGGCACTTTGGGACATGGTTTAATGGCCACGGTGGTGTTAGGTCAATGGTTGGACTCAATGACCTTAGAGGTCTTTTCCAAGAGAAACAATTCTATGATCCTATAAAACAGTTTAATTCAGCATTGTTTTAATTTGAAATGAGATTTAGACTTCCACTAACTCATTTCAAAGCTCACACACCAGGTGAAACTCAGTATGCTGAAGTTACATGTTAAAATCATTCTTTTAGCCCAAGCAATCAGCAGATAATGCTAACTTGTTACCAAAGTCTCCTCCTTGAGGGGGTTAACCAGTGCTAATTGTAGGTGTGTTCCCCTCCCACTAGTTTACATCTAAAGGAACAAGGATAATGCTTACCCTCAATCAATTTTGTGTTGCTATGATCCCCAAGATTGTAGGAATTTAATTTTCTTTGGAAAATAGACTTGTTCAGAGGAAATTTGGGGTTTTGTATCAATAGTGAAAAATACAGCTCAGTATCTTACCTAAAAACAAGGCTATAAGGTATAGTTGAAGCAAAAATGAAAACTGGATTGTGACATTCAGTGGATTTGGCAATCCCAGGCTAAATTTTCCTGTTTCACTGAAGATTGGAATGGACTGAACGACAGCAACGGCTGAAAGCAGAAGGCCACCATCATTAGTGAACACAAAACATACAATTGCCCAGCCCACACCAACTTTTTCAGGATATTCCTTTCTTATTTGCTAACTCCCATTAGTTCTATCAATTTTGAAGCTGTTTTATGAAACATGCAGCACCACGGGGAGCAGCTGGATGAGGCAGCTCTGCTATGAAAAGTCAAATCACAGCCAACTCGCCTGGTGAGACACTTTTCTCCTACACAACTGAAGCCTGCAGGCCCCATGCCACCAGCATTTACTGTGCAGAAATACCCACAGCAATGAAACAGGCATCATCCTCCATGTGCTTGGTGTTGGGCATTGCTCAAGTCTACTCCTGGCTCACAGAAACACGTTCTGACAGGTACAATTACACCACATTTCTTACAGATAGAAGCTGAGTGGTGATACGCTTCTTAAATAAATGCCAATTAAAAATGATCCAGACCTGTTGACAGAAGAAAGCAGTGTAAAACCCTCCAGATGGGTACAGCAAGACTAAGGAGCCTGTTGCTTCCACACAGTAGTCCCTATGTGGCAAGCATCATGCCCATTTCAGAACAGGCTACACTGCTTTCAGAGAAAGAATGAGCCCCTGCCTGTCCTGTGCCATAAGACACCATCAAGATTTCTAAGCTGACGTGAACCCAAGCTCAGCTGACCAAGCCACGTCCAGCAGACAAAAGCAAATACTCTCCTTTGGATCAGCAGAGGGAGGTGAGCATTGTCATCCTGTGCCATTTGGCATGTTCTTGTGCAATCTGTTCATTTAACCTTTTGCCTCCACTTCCCTCTGCGTTGCCCAAAAACAAAGCTTTCCTCTCACGTCAAAATGAAAAAAATACTTGACTTCACTAAGAAAAAAATGCTTACATTTGGTTCAACTCAAATCAAATGCCTACTTAGCTTATTCTATTTGAGTTACTTGCCAAGCTTTAAATTATTTATTAAACTTTTTCTGGCCATACCTTCTGACAAGCCTCCTAAGGGGTAGAGAGGGATCCAGGCAGTGTAACGGAGCCAGGTTAGTGGTTTCCATTCGATACCAATGCATGACAGCATGTAATACGGATACCTAAAGTGGGAGAAGAAGCAGGCACTGTTTAAAATGGAAGCTGATACTAGAATTAGTCTTTATAGTCAACATAATTCCCAAATGACACTAGAGTATTCAAAAGCTTGTTCCTGCAGATCATGATGGGACACAAATGGATAACTATAACTGCCTGGCTTGTCTAATGAGCCTTTTTAAATACTTCTGAAAGAGAAACAGAGCATTTCCACTTAAGAATGGAAATTCAAAGCAACACAGCCCTCAAGGGAAAAAGGAACAGGTTTCCCTAGGATCAGGGCAGGATTGTTTTCACACTCTAGCCCTGTCCCAGCTTTTAGCAGATGGAGCAAGCTAGGAAGTCTGCGACAGTCTGTGGCCAAAGCAGAATTACCCTCTGGAGCCAATGCATTAGTGTCACTCTTCCAAAAGATACAAAAATCAAAATCTTCTTGCCAAAGTTCTTGGGAACAACCACATTGTTCTGTACACACTTGCTAGAAGAAAAGTCCCACAAACCTGAAGATCTCAATGATACTCCAGAAATAAAATATGAAGAACACCACAGGTTTGCTCTGCATTTCTTCTAAGGTTCCAAGGATAACAAACAAAACAAAGTTTCTTCCAAATAACTGTTTTAAGAAAAACAAATTGAGGAACAGTCACACTCAAAAGAAAGAGCAAGTCCTTACTGTCAGAAACACACAGGGTTATCTACTCTTCATATAGGCTGAGCACATCATGAGCTCTGCAGCTGAGCTGTGACCTGCTTCTTACGAGCTCACATTTTGTGCTGTTTTTAGGTGCAAACCAAGAGACCTAATCTTAAATCACCTATCCTCATTTTTATGCACAACCACCACAACCAGGATAAAAAAAGGCACCAGATCCACATCAAAAATCCCTTACCCTTTGGCAGCTGCATATTGTGTTTGCTGTCGTGAGCTATCTCATCTAGGAGACAGGAGAAGCCAGCCTGCCACAGCTAAGACTGGGAAACACAGATTCCTGGCTCTTGAATAATGTATTTTCTGGTGAAAGTACCAGTGAGGTTGCATCACTATTTCAGGAGTCTCAATGACTGAGTAAACCAGATGTGCTTTAAACATAGGGGAGCAAGGAGAAGAAATCTTAAAACATTACCTGCACTACAACAGGTAACAGCGGTGATCTGACTAGTCCTATTAGTGAATTCATGATCTCCATTAATGCCAGGGTCTGACAGAAGTACATCATGTCAGCAATAGTGTGAAATGTGTCATAGAAAGAATCTGCAAGACACAGGAAACCATTTTAGGGAACAAATTAATTTCCCTGGAGCAGCAGCATAGCTTTTGATAGCAGGATTCTAGTTACATTTGGGGGGGGGGAAAAAAAAGGTAATTATGCACAATTATGTAACTTCATTATAGGCCTTATCTTGAAGTCACAGCAGTTAGGCCAGAAACACTGCTCAAATGCTCTGTTTCACACACAGAAGGATCAAGAGCTATTTCTGTAATTACTTCACACAAAAAGGATTGTGCTGTACCTCAACAGAATGAATCACTCTTGCTCTAAGACCAAAATATTCTGCCCAGCTCACACCATCACCACAGCAAGGTATTCTGCTCTGTCTGATTTCTTTAGAAATCATCTTGGTAAGAGTGCAAGTATCATTCATCAGACTATGGTCTAGTGGAGGGTGTCCCTGCCAATGCCAAGGAGGCTGGAACTAGATGACCTTCAAGGTCCCTTCTAACCCAAACCGTTCTATGAATCTATAAATATACAGTTATGATTTATAAGAGAAGAGTATTTTCCTGTCTTTGACACTGTGATAGCTTTTGAGAGGGTTCTGTTGTGCACTTCAGTGATGCATTTACATTTCTTTCCTCAATAAGTCTTCTTTTAGAAGTTACTGTTCAGGAAGCATTAAAAATAACACTGAAAAGCCCCCCAGACAATCCCCCCACACAACCCCAGCCATGTTACTAAAACAGTGCTTGTTACTTACCTTTTCCTAAGATGAAGAGTCGTACTGTCATGTTCACAAAAATCCAAGAGAATCCCAAAAACTGTACAAGGTTATACATGACCAAGTATCCCTTCTTCAGGTGTTTGAAAGCTAAAATCAGTAACAAACACAGCAGGTGAGCAGAGTGCAGTGGTAACCCTGCTGCAAAGAGCAGAGCTGCAAACCAGGCTTTCTGTGAGAATAAAGCTCGCAAGGACAAGAGATGCTATTGATTGTAGTGACAGGGTTGCTGTGTGCACTGGGGACTCAGATTTAAACTCCTTGGAAGCTGCAGTTAATTTTTATTACATTTCTAAGTAGCTCACAACACAAAGATTCCCCCAGCTCCGAGATGCACCAAGCCAGTCAAAAACTGGCTTGAGGTTCAGCCACAGAGCAAGTGACAGCAAGTTTCTAAAGGCCACCTTACACACCACAGAGGTATGGTTACTTACGGTCTTTTGGGACTCTGGATTCTATTTTCATTTTGTTAATCTTTTCTTCTTCCTTAAGATGAAGGATAAGGTTTTAAAGACTGTTACTGTAATTAGCAAGTGATTTGTTAACTATACTACTGCAAAGCTAGTGGGTTTAAAACTCAGCTAAGCAGCTGGTTGCTAGAGGGTTTACATTTTTCACCTGCATAAAACAGCACATTGATTGTCCAGTAATTATGGTACAGTGAAAACTAGAGAGTGCTAACTAGTCATCTTGCTTGCACTATGCATTTTATCCTAGTTGTCATCTGCTTTTGCTGGAAAAGCCTGCTGTTTTCTGTGTTATTTCTGTTATTGCTGTTTCTTAGAGCTTTTGTTCCTTTAAAACATTTTATGACCCACCAATGGCCTCAAGGGAACTGAGAACATCCAGCACAGGCTGTCTGCCTGCCTTTCACCACTGCTTTCGGGCAGGCTTCTGGCATAGCAGTGGCGCTTTCTCCTCCTGCAAAGCTCAGTAGCTCTGGAGAGGAACAGGGCAGCACTTGATGTAAAGCAGATTTTCAGAAATGTGTTCTGTTAAGCCTTTTCCAAGACTTGCTTTCACCTCCCTGCTGCAGTATAGCCACTGCAGCTTACCAGATGGTGGAAATGCACCATGAGGGCCAGCCCAGGGGCTCAGAAAAGAACCTCAGAAATCCCTCCTTCCCAGACAACAGTGCATGGGACTGGCATCTCTGGGCTCTGTACAGCATGTTGATATGGTCCTCATATGGATGCAACATAGGGCTGTGAAGCCACCAGAAGCGTGTCTATGTCTGAACTCCTGCTCATACTCTGACCAGTTTAACCACTTCTGCATGCACATTTCATTTTGTGCAAACCAGCAGCAATCATCAGCATGCCAGATAACTCCAGGTAAATGAAGAATACAAGTGCAAGCACAGGAGAACAGCTACCCCTGCCTTGTAGCTATCAGCACAAGCCACATGTGCCCACTGGACTGACCTTCTCCCTCAGTTCCATTTCAGCATCCGATTCGTCTAACCAGCGGTCAAAGTCAGGCGCAAGGAAGAGCGGGCGCTTCTCTTGCTTGGTGAGTCTCTCCCACCAGCTGCTCTCTTTTTTCTGCACAGTGATGTTCAGCTGCCTTTGAGTCACTCTGCATACAGGCTGAGGGGCAGACACAGGAGCACACATCAGCAGTAAGTCAAAGAAACAAAATCTTGAGACTGAATCGAAAGCCAAGCTCTCCTGACCAAGGAGCCAAAGATGGACGGTTGCAGCACAAGTATGTGAGCAAAGAGCAGCCCAGTTAAGATGGTAACCCTAATGGCAGTACAACTGGATAAGCAGCTTGAAATCCTGCCCATACCAGACAGCACCACTGCATCCCACCAGAGAGCTATTGCACAAACCCTGGTGCTAGCCTTCCTACGCAGAATCCATGATTTTGGTTTTTTACCTTCTCATGTTTAGTACTGTGAGCCACCAACTTCCTCTAGCCAGTGGTAAAAATCACGCTGCCATCAGCCACAGGTACGTGTCTAAAACAAAGGACCCCATGTGACATCTGCTACAGCAAGGTAAAGACCTAACAGCCTTAGGAAACACTAGAGACAACAGCGAGCTCTTGAGACCTGGCAGTGCGATCACTGCCATCCCAAGAAGTCACTCTGCCACAGCCATGCTCTTCATAATGGCAGCCCAGAAGTTCTCCATCCTTATGGCTCTCAGCATTGTCACCTTGGATGCCCACTCTTACTACCACCTTCACACCCTGAGCCTACTCTGGGGTGCCCTGCACGGAACTGTCTCTCAAACCAGCTGAAACCGATGCAGAAGAGCCATGGGCTGTGTTCTTAACTAAGCACGTCATACTAGCACTGCTCTGCCAAGGCTGTCTGGATCCTCCTAGGACATTTGAAGGCTATAGCTGTAATTTACAGCTACCAACACCTAGTCCTTGCCTGTCAGAAGCTCCATCTCCCACTGGTGGCCAGCCTGGCACCAGCAGTAAGCTCTCATGGTACACATCAAAGCTCAAGGAGAAAGCCCTGAACTGCAGTACTTCCTGGTTTCAACCATCTGTAGTTAGAGATTTCAGAGCCTGTTCTCCTCCAGCCCTTCCACAGTGACTCAGTGACTAGACTTCTGGAAGGAGGCTGCTCTGCAGAGGTAAGGATTTGCTTCCCAGGCCTGGCTCTCAGCACAGCCGGTGTCTGTCAGCCCTGAGAACAAGCACAGGTGGTGGTGGACACCTCTCCCCACATTGCGGACTAGGCAACCACTGCCTTACAGAACAGGTGACAAGCTGGTGACCACATGCAGGAATTAAGAGATGTTCACTGTCTGTCAGTACCTGGTAGACACCACATAAGAAACCTGCCTGCTGAGAGACTCAAAAAATTCACCCTTTTGTGAGGGCAATCCCTGCAGGAGCAGCAGAGGTGGACAGCAGCTCCCCATCTAACTGCAGCTATTCCCAACAGGCAGCCAGGATTAAGCAGCATAAATCCTGCACTCAGAGCAGAGCCCAAAGTTCTCCTTTGTCCCTAACAATTTTGAGAAGTACAGACAGACTTTACAGCCACCTATGAGTGATGCAAAGGGGCTGCTTTTCCAGCCAAACTCTCTCCTGTCAGACTGCTACAGCAATTACAAAATACTTACAACAGGAGCCACAGCATATCTGTCCAGAGAACCTAGGAAATCTACACAAGCCAGAAGCATGATTCTCATGACTTTATCAGGCTGCAAAAGAAGCCAGGAAACCTCACACTGAAACTTCACAGCACAGTATTTACCTGCTCCCCAATCAAGACTGCACCAGACAATGCACTGCCAGATTCTCTCATTTTGCCACTTTAATCCTTAAAAAAAATTATACAACTACTGTTTAACAACTGACACATACAAGGCCTCATTTCTATTAAGGCTGACCCATATGAGCACTAGCTCCAGTGAGGTGATTTGCATTGAGGCAGGATTGTGGCTGAGCACTGGGAGAGAGGACTGAGACAGCTTTTAGTCTGCAGCAGTTCCAGAGTCACCAGGAAAATCTAAACACCATATTGTGAGCTTTAGGTGTAGCCATTCTCCTTTAAAGCTTTTCCAAAACTACTTACTCTTTACAAGAGTTAGAAAAGTAAAAATGCTTACTTTAGGCTCAACTGGTTCCAGGAACTCGATCTCAAATTCGTAGATGTTGTCCCCTTTGGCACCATGACCCTGAGCTGAAAGACAAGAACGATCAGTCAGGTCCCAGCCAGTTCCACACACCCCACCTGCCAAGGCCACATTACACACTGAAAAATCCAGTGGTTATTTACAGTCCTTCCCGCTGCCTTGCTCAGAGGCAAGAGGAAACCACACCACAGCAGGGAAGACACATGCTGCCCAAAGTGCTGCTCAGAGGTGCAGTCACTGGAGCTGGGAGCTAAAGTGCTGGAAAAGGGTCCTTGCTTCAAGGATGACAGTGTGGGAGAATCCCAAAAGAGGTGCTCCAAAGTCTGCTCACAGGTAACTTGAATCCAGCTGAAAATCCCCAGCTTTTGGGGAATCCAGGTTGTGCATCCATGAGCAAGCAAAGAGTCTGGTTTCTGGTGGATCTGTGGGAGCACAATGCGGGGAGTCCCCTCCCAGCAGCCAGAGGGTTGGCTATCTCTCATTTCCACATACACAGATCTTGTCCCCAGACGGCTCCAAAAAACCTGCATGCTGAGTTTAATTTCCACCTTTCCAAGTTGTAAAGTGATCCTGCAGTGAACATGATGCACAACAACACCCTATCAAATGGCCCTAGCTGTGGCTCACCAGGGAGCTGGCATTTCCTAGACAACACTTAGAGAAAACCACCAAACAAATGAGAAAACCCAACTCAAACCAGCTACAACATATCCCAAACACTACCCCTAGGCCACCCAAGCAGCATGAGCTCCATGGTGCTGCAAGGTGCAGCTGCCTGCCTGAGACAAACCCAACTTCTAGGGAGAGACCTGTTTTACCTTTCAAATCACCCAGAGGCAGAGGTGTGATAATGGGGGCTTTGTGAAAGGGAAGAGTGCTGCGAGTTATCTCCAGGGTTGAGGTGAATACCAACGACACAGGGAAATGTCACTGATATTTAAATGCAGGGAGAGTAGTTTTTATCTTATTAGATAAGAAATAACCTGCTATTGCGACCTGCGCTGGCACACAAGGTTTGGTAGGTGGGTGTGTGTCAGGACACATCCCTGCACGCCCAGCACCAAGGGCAGCGCTAGGGACCAACACCCCGAGGCTGGAGACATCTCTGGCTCTCCTCTGGGGACCCCGCAAGCCAGGGCAGGCCAGGCTCCACTAGCGGCCCCCCTGGAACGGCCGTGGCTTAGCGGGAGCCTCCTGTGAAGGCTAGAGGCCCTTACTCATACCTCTGAAGCGCAGCACGTTGTCAGTGATGGTGATGTCCGGGTGCTGCAAAGGGAGAAGCAGCGTCAGGCGGCGGCACCTTACGCCCCCACACCGGGGAAACGCGGGGCCTCGATGACCCCACGTTCCCTCGCGCACAAGCCGCCCCCTCCCCAGTGTAATCCCTCCACAGAGTGCTGACGTTAACCCTCCCAGCCCGGCGTGCGAACCCGGTGGGCTGCGTGACCGCCTTCCCGGCGNCCGCCATGGCGCGCGCGCCCCGCCGCGACCCAGGCGGCAGGGGGCTCCCGCGCGCCTGCGCACTCTGGCGGGAGTGCGCGAATCCTTCCGCGCCTGCGCACCGCTCCCGCAGCCCTGGCGGGGGGGGGCGCTCCACCTGCGCACGACTGCGCCACGACCCTCACGGGGTGGGCTGTGGATACTGCGCCTGCGCACGGTTTCCACAGGCGCGCCGGTGTGGCCGTTTGGTATTCTCTTTTTCGCCTACGGCCCGTCGGCCTGGTGCGCGTTCCG
>VWYK01022845.1:0-16768 GCA_013399775.1 Semnornis frantzii | reverse complement strand
TACGGCCCGTCGGCCTGTTGCGCGTTCCGTCCAGGCCCTGCACAGCCTCTTCTCTGCCATCACGTCTGTGTGCCCTCATGTCACTGGGATAGGCAGCTGTACACCCCAGAGGTGCCACCTGATTTGACCGCGATGGCAGTGGCCCTGGCGAGAGAACACGTCGGGTACTTCAACAGGACTTTTGACACTTTCCAGGCCACGCTGAGTTTCAAGCAAGCTTTCTGCCAAGTGGGACATCAAAACTGCCAAGTCTGCTCCACCAACGTAACCCACAGGGTGTTTCTCCTGGTCCTGATTGCCTTCCTCCTGCTCCCCCTGTAATATATCTTCACGGAGGAGTGGCCTTCTGGAAGGGCACAGCTTCTCAAGCCACATCAGCTGTAGCCAAGGAGGTGCTGATAATCCAGAAAACATCACATCTCATGTAGACCTCTGACCATGTGCCCCAAGCTTTTTAAACTCTTAAGCTGTAACTATGTGCCCCAACACCTTGCCACTAAGAAGAGGTTTTCTGGGCGTTGAACTGTTGGAGCGGGTCCAGAGGAGGCCATGAAGATGCTCAGAGGGCTGGACCAGCTCTCCTATGACGACAGACTTGGGGCTCTGCAGCCTGGAGAAGCGAAGGCTTCCAGGAGACCTTACAGTAGCCTTCCATCTGTAGTATGGCCTGAAAGGGGCCTATAGGAAGGCTGGGGAGGGATTATTTACAAAGTCTTGCAATGACAGGACAAGGGGCAATGGGTTTAAACTGGCAGAGGGGAGATTTAAATTGGATGCTAGGAGGAAGTTCTTTACAGTGAGGGTAGTGAGACACTGACACAGTTGCCCAGGGAGGTTGTGGCTGCTCCTTCCCTGGAGGTGTTCAAGGCCAGGTTGGACAAGGCCTCAAGTGACCTGTACTGGTGATACTTTGAAAAAGGCCACTCAAACAAGGGCACCTCATCCATGGCCTTCCACAATGTGCTGTCAAAGTTCATCCTCCATTCCAGCTGCAAGATGGTTTCTCATTCTCCCACTGAGGGTTTTCTGTGCAAACCTCTGTGTTGTGTCAGAAAAAGTCCCCAACTCTGTGCCTCAGCCTGCCTCTGAGCAGAGGATTTCAAATCTCTGCAAGCCCTTGGGGCTGCGGAGCCATTGCAGAGATGGGTGAGTTGCAGCAGTAGCTGTGGGGCTACTTTCTGTTAGAACCCAAATCCCACATACCCTTTAAGGCTAACAAGCCCTGGGGCTGTGCACAGGAGCTGGCATCGAGCAGTGGTGCAGGAAAAACAGCCGTCAGGTCTGTGTGTGACCTGGGGCTTGTGTACACATTTGGGAAGAGGTGCCTTCAGCAGCATTGCTTTTTGCTGGTTTATAATGGATCATGAAAAACTTTGCTCTACAAAAAGGTGGCTTTGTAAAGGGACAATCAAACATACAGGATTTTAGGGCAATGACTGTCCCCCTGTGCTAGGCATTGGTGAGACTGCACCTAAAATACTGGGTTCAGTGCACCTGAAATACTGCGTTCAGTTTGAGGCTCTCAATACAAGAAGGACATCGAGGTGCTGGAGCATGTCCAAAGAAGAGCAGCAATACTGGTAAAGATCTAGAGCACAAGTCTCATGAGGACCAGCTGAGGAAACTGGGGTTGTTTAGTCTGGAGAAAAGAAGGCTCACAGGAGACCTCCTGTCTCTACAGCTCCTTAAAAGAAGATTTGAGCTAGGTGCAGGTTGGGCTCTTCTCCTCAGTTACAAGTGAAGGCGCAAGAGAATGTGGTCTCAAGTTGCACCAGTGGAGGTTTAAGTTGGACATAAGGAGCAACTTCTTCTCCAAAAAGTTTGTCAAGCGCTGAACGAGGCTGCCCAGTGCAGTAGTGGGAGTTCCCGTCCCTGGAGGGATCTAAAGCCGTGTAAATGTGGTGCTGAGGAACATGATGGTTTGTGGTGGCCTGGCAGTTTTGGGGTAGCAGTTGGGCTCGATGATCTTAAAGGTCTTTTCCCACCTAAACGGCTCTGTGACTCTCTGAAACGTCTGGCTGGGGGGCACTGTGCTGGAGCTTGTGGTAACAGTGGGCTGAACATGTCTGTGGAAATGCTGTTGCCGTGGGAAGCGCATCGGTGTGGAAGTAGGACCTTTTTTACTGGGAAGAACAAGCAGATTTTTGAAACTGAAGTATCCTGGTGCAGGGGGTTGCATGACCTCACCCACCCCTTCACTCCCCCCGCATTGGGTTACTACGTGTGTGGGTCTCCCGGAGGTCCCCGTGCAGGGTTGGAAGTGTCGTACTTCCTCCTCTCAGCTCGCCGCAGCCTGGTCCTCCTGGCCGGCAGGCGGCACCTTCGCCCGTCCCTGTCGGTGCTCGGCGCTGCTGGTGCCGNCCCGGGGAAAGTGGCCTTCCAGGAGCAAGGCTGCCGCCACCTCCGTCCTGGAGGGAGCTGCTGCTACCTCGTGGGATGGGAGGAGGAGAGGGCTTGCCCCGGGGCGGCCTGGCTTTCCGCCCCCGGCCAGGCCTGCCCGCTGTCCCTGTCGGGGGAGGGTCCCCCCTGGGGTCTACTCGCTTCTTGCGACCTCGGCTGGAAGGGCAGGTCTGTAGCTGTTCACCCCCCTCAGACTCGACCTGCCCATCAGGCGTACCCTGCCGTTACGAGACGTCCTGTGGTATTGTGCTGGTGGGTCCCCAGAGCGGGTATGAAGGATGCGGCGATCTCTCTTTGTTGGCTGCAGAGAGGTGGAAATAAAATGCTTCATGTGGCAGAAGGTGGCTGCGGTAGAGATCCCGCAGTGGTCTCCTGGGAGGCAGCTCCTCACATTACCCTGGAGTGACATCACTTTGCCAGGTGGCAGTTCTCTAGTTTGCTCCTTAAAGTCTACTGCAATTCTAGTTTTTGGTTTGTTTTTTTTTTTTTTAATTGGGAAGAGAATGAGAAGTAGTCAGGTTAAGATATTTCATCAGGATCTAGATGTAGGTGGAGAAAGGGGATTTGTTTTTCTTTGTTGGAATTCTGCAAGTTAGATGAAAGTTTTCTGATTCAGGTTTGAAGTCTCATTCTTAGTTTCTAGTGCAGAGCAGAGCACTGTTCTGTGTATGAGTTTGGATTCCCAGTTTTATGAGACTGCTTAACATATGGCATGTTTTTGTGTAGCTTGAATGTAAGGAAGACCTGTGTGTTAGTGCTTGTAGTGTCAAAGCTGGAGTCAGACTTTTAATCCCTGCTTCGCTTTTAGTAGTTTGCATTTAAATGGGTTTGGTCCAAAGTGTAGATTATCGCTTTTCCACTCATCTGTGACACGATATCTAAGCTGCTGTGGAGAGCAGGAGGAGAGCCAGTCCATCAGGGAACTTAGCCTCAGGCAGCTGTGCTGGCCAAACCCATTCCTTGAGATCTGGTGGCCTGTAGTGTGTTAGTTCAATAGAATCCTTTATTTAGTCTTGATCACTGGTTTTGGCAGGCTCAGGCCACCCAACTCTTCAGTGTGCAGAACAGTTGTGCAGTCTTTCCATTCTATATATAGAAAAAACCCTTCTTTTGAGAGTTGCCAGTTCTCACACCTTGGTCTCTTCAGTAACAAACTATGTGGTGGGAGTTTATAGCTCAGATCCTTTTGCAGCTGCCCTCTGATCTGGGATTTACAGTGGAAGGACTTGGTTTCCTGTTGCCAGATATTTAGGCTGTTAATACCAGCTCAGGTATACTTTATAAAGCACAGATGAGTGTGGGGAGACATACCTGCTAAATTAGCCACCTCTTCAAGCAGATAAGACCTATGCTGCAGATAAAGCTATTTGAAAAATGCTTCTCTTACCTTTCTTCTGCTATCACCTGGCTTTTGTGGAAGGCTTTCATCCATACAGTGTGTGTAATTATATCCCTGAGATGATGTAATAGTAGTCATGGCCCTTTCTGAGCTTTGTCTGAAAGGAGACATAAGCAAATCCATGAAGTCATAGGAGAGTAATAGGAATAAGGGCATGCAGTTGCCTAGGCCCCTTGTGTTTGGCCTGGTGGTCCCAAATCAACTGCTAGTATTGATTCTTCTGAGAAACATCTGATGTCCCAGATCTTGCTGCAGTCCTAATTGTCCCTCATTCTGTTATCAGAGTATTGAGATGATACTCGAGTGGTCACGGGGAGGAAGCAGCAGATAGCAGGGAAGAATTTATCCACTTCATGAACTGAAAAAAGTGCTTGGTATGTGGGGATGTGGGAAAGGCAAACAATAATACATCCGTGTGCCTCTGAAGTTCTCAGTCCTTCTCTCAAAGGCTGAGTGATGGCAGGCTGTTTTCCAGAGCAGAAATATCTTTCCTGTTCCTCTTCATTTTGCTGGTTCCCCGTGATCTGGTGATTTTCTTGTAGTGTTTTTGCTGTGGTGTGTTTTGGGAGCGTCAAGTGGGCTGCTGCTGCTGGAAGGCGATGCTGAACCTCTGCTACTCTATTCCTCCAGAAACATGCAACATGGCAGCAGCCATGGAAACTGAACAGCCGGGCCTGGAAATCTTTGAAACGGCAGGCCGTGAGGAGCAGGTCCAGAGAGAGGAGCAGCCAAAACTGGAACCTTTCTATGTAGAGAGGCATTCCTGGAGCCAACTTCGGAAACTGCTCACAGATACACGGAAGTACCATGGGTACATGATGGCAAAAGCCCCTCATGACTTCACCTTTGTGAAGAAAAATGATCCCGAAGGACCTCATTCTGACAGGATCTACTATCTGGGTAAGATTGCTGTGACAGCCTCCATCTTGACTGAATGGTCTCTGCCAAGGTTTTTTGGGTTTGGCTGTTCTTGAGAGCTGGATGTTTCTGGCAGCTAAATCAGAATGGATTTCAGGCCAGATTGGCTGATCAGATGTCATGATCGTGATCTTAATGCCTCATTAAAACTTGTGGTATAATCTCCCACAGAAATGGTGTAGTTGAAGATGACCCATGGGACCAGTTGAAGTTGGAAAAGAACTGTGAAGCGACCTTTGGGGCATGTTCCCTAGCTGGAAGGAGGGGTTAAGTCTGTTGAGTCTGTTTTCTTTCACCCAAAGTATGATATCCCCTGTCCAAAAGCTGTGTCAGTTTGTTCTCCTTTCTCTTAATTACATATAGTGTGTAGAAGTTTTTTCTCTTGCAGAGTTTCCTTCCAAAACAGATATTATAAATGTGATTTAGAGAGTCCTTTGTGTCTTGGCCACTGATGGAGTAGTTTTTCCAGGGATTCCAAAGGGAATAAATAGCAGTGTAAGGCAGAGAAAGTTTAAAGACTAAATGTTTTTCTTGAAATTTTTGGTCTTGATAATGAGAAACTTCATGTAGTTTATTGTTCTTGCCCTCAGTGCCTCACTTCTGTGTTGTTTCACTAATTAGTGCTTTCTTGATAGATCCACATTTCTGAGTTGCAGCTGTGCGTGAAGCGATTTTGCCTTGTAACTGGGACTGTGAGCAACCTTCTCAGTGGCTTTTTGGAGTGGGCCCTATGATAGAGCAACACTTCTGCCAAAAAGCTGCAGTAGCTGAACATAAATCTGTGAATCTTAGGGAGAGAAACGTTGTCCAGAGCAAAGGCCTGGGAGCCAGAACCATGTTCCTGCCCCATTGCTCGCTGCTTAGGCTGGTTGCTTAAGCTCTGATTTGTGATTCAGTCTTTGCATGTGCTATGCAGTGACATTGTCAGAAAGCTGCTGATCTGTCTCTTTTTCCCCTTGTCAGAAGATGGGGGTTGTAGTCCTTAAATGATGCTGAGTTCAAGTATGTTGGGGATGGGTTAAGGCTAACCTCAGCTGAGATGAGCTCTGGTTTCCAATATGCCACTTCTTGAGGCATGGGTCAGACTTGACCTACCCCAGGGCACCTTTTGGCTCCTTCTGGTCCTGGTTTGTGTTGGCAGGAATTTTCAAACCTCTGAATAGCACTGAGGGAGAGGAGCAGAGAAGGGATGTTCAAACCTTCCCCAAGATGCATTGTCTTTGAAACATGAGCTGCATCATGCCATGTTCCAGCCTTGTGAATTAGCATTGATTTTAAAAGCTTACCAAATGAAAGGGTCCCCAGTCTTCAACAAGATGCAGATCTGCTCTGGGCAGTGCGGGGTAAGCCTGCCTGTGGTTCCTTCTCTACCTTCTCTGTGACTTGCATTTCCGCGAGGCAGAGAATTCCCAGTGTGAGGCTGCAGTGCAGAGGCTCAGTACTTTCTCTGTTAGGAAGCAAAACTGTTTGTGGGTATCTTTTGAGATGTTTGGATTGCTACAGAAAGCTCATATACTTTTTTTTTTTTCTTTCTCACTTTCACAACAGCAATGTCTGGGGAGAACAGGGAGAACACACTCTTCTACTCTGAAATTCCCAAAACCATAAACAAAGCTGCCGTCCTGTTGCTTTCCTGGAAGCCTCTTTTGGATCTTTTTCCGGTGGGTCCTGGTTTCTTGGCAGTGCAGGTACACAGGCTTTGGGGTTGTACCTACAAACGATCATTAAAATGTTGAGGTTAAGGTTTTCCTTGTACCCAACTCACTCTGCAGCCATCTCAAAAACAAGCACAGCTTTCTCATCAGTGTTTGGAGTTACAGCCTTTATGCATCATAAAAACTGTGTGTGCTAGATGATTCCTCCTTTGCCGGCAGAGACTGCAAGTACTAATTAGCATCAAATTCTCTGCTGCGAGCTCCTGGGGCTTGGTGAAGGAGCCTGTGGGCTCCAGCAATCACTGTCTCACAGGGAGAAGTGATGAGTCCCCTGAGGATCAGTCAGTGGCTCCATGACTCATGCTGGAGCAGAGAATCCCTTTCCCACTCACTGGGATGCATGTCCCGTTTTTACCTCTGCATAGCAAGCCCGCACCAGTCGCATCTCACGCACCACAGCAACTTGGAGGAGGTGGGACAAAGTCCCTGGAACTAGGTGTGTTTTTTCCCATGTTATTTCCCTGCTGTGCTCTCCTCCCACCAGACCAGTCACTGTGTATCTTTGCAAAAGTCATCAAAGACTCCCTTGCTTATTCTTCACCAGTGAATGCTGTAGTAATGCTGGTCTTGCCATGGGAGAAGTGCAGAAGTGGCTGTCAGGTTTACAATTGTGTAGAATCCAGTCATGACCTGTACCTACAAGTGCTGATGGCAGAGGCACAAGCAGTAGCGAGCTTCTGGCTGCCAGCAGGATTCTGGAGGAGGAGGGTGTCTGCATAGCCATCTGCTCCTGGAAGTTTGGCATGCAGAGATGTGCTGCCAACATAGTAAGACATCACAAGGATATCGACTGTGCTTCTCTGCCTCTCTTCAGGCCATCCTGGACTATGGGATGTACTCCCGTGAAGAGGAACTGCTGCGGGAGAGGAAGCGAATTGGCACCATTGGGATCGCCTCTTACGATTACCACCGAGAAAGTGGCACCTTTCTCTTTCAGGCTGGAAGTGGAATTTACCATGTAAAAGATGGAGGCCCTCATGGATTCACTGTGAGTTTACTCATCTCTCTTGTTGCCTTCTTCTGGCTAGAAGGTCCTTTGGCTTGCAGTGAAAGCAGAGTGTGATCATCAGTTATTGCTGCAGTAGCACTGCAAGTAGCCTTGATAACCCTTGAAACATGGAGAAGTCCTCCAGAGAGTTGCATTTTTGTGACTGTAGAAACTCAGGTGGAGACAGAGGATTATAAGAAGTGGTAGGAACCATGGCAGCAAGGCAGGAGACCAGATTTTGTTGATTTTTTTCATGAGTAGCAGTGCCAATAAAAGCAACACAAAGGCTGGGGTGCTCTCTGCTCTGTCATGTAGTCGGAGATCATGTCAGAAGTAGCTTTTCACTTGAACTTAAGGAGAAACTTCTTTACTTTGAGGGTGACGGAGCATGAAACAAGCTGCCCAAAGAGATTGTGGAGTCTCCTTCTCTGGAGACATTCCAAACCTGCCTGGACGTTGTGATCCTGGGCAACCTGCTGTGGGTGACCCTGCTTTAGCAGTGGGGTTAGGCTAGAGGGTCTTCAGAGGTCCCTTTCAACCCCCACCATTCCATGGTTTTGTTGCCCAGCTGTGATTTAGAGGTCACCATTCATCAATCACTGCTCTATGCATTGCAAGATTTGACTATGTAACTTGCAGAACAAGCAAACTTTATTCTGCTGGAACTGAAACTCGACATCAAAGCTGAAATAATTTCTTACTATTATAACAACAAATGCTTAATGTCTGCCTAACCCTGTTGTCAGAGGGAATTTACTGTACCCTGAGCTGCTTTTGGAGGACAGGATTGTATGTTCTGCCAGCCTCTTTTTAGGGTGTTTTTAAGAGTGTACCAGGCTTCTCTAGGCAAGCTGCCTTCTGATCTGTGGCTAATCCTCAGCACAGAAAGAGGTCCTGGTGAGATCTGTGCAACCATGTAAGAAACACAACTTGCTCTGAAAAATACCTGTATAGTATCTTTCTGTGTTTAAAATGGAGAGATTCCTCTGTTGTAAACCAGTATATTTGAGTCAGTGTCCTCACTGCTGTGGTCTTGGAGACCTTCTGATGATAATCCAGTCTGTAAGTGTCTGTGTTTTTTACCGTACCTTTTTTTCCTTTCAAACAGCAACAACCTTTAAGACCCATTTTGGTAGAGACCAGTTGCCCAAATATCCGGATGGATCCCAAGCTTTGTCCAGCTGATCCAAATTGGATTGCATTTATCCATAGCAATGACATCTGGATATCTAATATAGAAACCAGAGAAGAAAGGAGGCTGACATTTGTGCACAATGGTAACACATCCTGAGTTAAATCACCTCCTCTGCACTTGCTCTTGTAGACTGCATTAAGCAGTGGCACCTGGGGTTCTTCTGAAATGTAGGGGAATGGCCGCTTTGTTCCACCGTGTTTGTCACGTTCTGCATGATTCCTGCAGTGCAGAGATTGTGGGATGGTTCTTTCCCTTGCCCTGTGACTCTGGTAGAAGGAGTTATTTGTTGAATACATATGGAAGGACTCTTCTGAAGCACAGCACATTCCTCTTTACTGGAGCAGTCTTTTTTCTGTGGAGGAGCTGTGGGTGGAATAGAGCTGTAGGAAAGTTTCTGTCAGTGAAAGCAGGCTGCATGGCCTTTCAGAAACAATATAGGCAGTTTCTGAATAGCACTGTGGCTACTGCTGGCCTCCCATAGTAATTTAGGTCCTCACTTCTCTCAGCTCTGCCTTTGATATGTAACCTGGAGGAAGGAAAATGGGATATTTTGGCCAAACCACCTTTAAAAATCAATTATGATCTGTATTTAAACTATATAATTTAAATTTTGGTTAAATCAAAATTTTTGACACTTTATAATAATGCTTTAGCTTATTTAAATGTGAAATATTAAAATATTATGTAAGTACCTTAAAAATAAACTGTAGCAATGACTCCTTCTCAGATGATAATTATTTATGGAGCGCTGCTAAGTTACCTCCAGGGTAACAGGAAAAATATTGAAACCCTTTGGGTATGTCATTGTGTTGAGGTGTTATGTAAGTCTGTTACTTTTGGTTTGTACAGTGAATGAAATGCTGATGCTTCATTTTAATTTTTTTTAGTAGCTTCAATTGTTCAGAAAGATTGTTGGGTTTTGTTTGTTTTTGTTTTTCTTCGATTTCATAAAAGTTGTGGTTCCAATTCACTGAGCTCAGGCAGAGAGAACATTTTCTTTCTTCCACTAGTGCATAGAGACTTGAGAGACTAATTGGGTAGGAGGAAGAAGGGAGGATGGCTTTCCTTTCCTAAAAGGAGCTGCAGTGTCAGAGAGGGTTAGATCCTCCCTATATAAATCAACAGCAGAGTGGAAGCAGAAAACAAATCTGCTGAGAAGTCAGATTTATTATCACGTAATTGTTCCTGGAGGGGTGAACTTGGGTCATGCTTGGGGTAATGCAGAACCAGTCTGATTCTGCAGTGCATCATGAACTGATTCTTTTGTGTCTTTTTTTAGAACTGGCCAATGTTGAGGAGGATCCAAAATGTGCTGGCGTGGCTACTTTTGTACTGCAGGAGGAGTTTGACAGATACACAGGCTACTGGTGGAGCCCGAAGGCACAGCCAAGTAAGTGTGTGGATCCATCAGTGTGTATGCCCTGCTGTGCTGCCCAGTGCAGAGGTGTTTTTTGCTGTTATTTGCCTTTATGCTTATAGCAGCTCTGGAGTTCTCTGCAGCTGTGGGCACGTTAACAGTGGCCTCGTGAGCATGTGTTACTGGGGGAAGAGACTTCCCTTCTTTCAACAGTGGTAGGAGTTGTAAGACTCTCAAAGTGTTTTTCTTAATGGAACATGAATCATTTTGTCAGAGTTTTCTTCATCTTTCCAACCTGCTTGTGCTCCTGGGAGAATATCGATGCTTGGTAATGAGATCTGTTCTGACCAGGAAATGTTCATTCATTTGCAGCACTGAATGGGGGTAAAGTTCTTCGAATTCTTTATGAAGAAAATGATGAATCCGAGGTGGAAATTATCCATGTCACGTCACCCATGCTGGAGACAAGAAGGACAGATTCCTTCCGATACCCTAAAACTGGTGAGACTCCGATACCATTTGTCTCTGTTTCTGGGAAAGACATCTTTTATTCCACATGCCCTGACAGCAGTGACTCTCCTAGCCTGCAGCAGGGCCTTGTTGGAGAGGTGTTGAGTATTTTTTGAACTTGTGTCCAGGTGATGGGAATGTTTGGGGAAACTGCTGCTGTGGAAATTAGATGAGTCACTGGTGGCTGTGCTGATATTCCAGTCATGTGGTTACTAAGAGCTCTGGAGTCTGGGTGTCTCAGGAGCTGGCAGAAACCCTATCTGATTGTCGCTATTTTGGAGTTGCTGTCTCAGATACTGACAGATCTGAGTTGCTGAGGAGCCGATTCTCATTGCAGCCCTGTGTCTCTAAGGGAATAGCTGCAGATTTATGGCCTTTTGATTTTTCAAGAGGGTTTCTGTTTAGCTGCTGGCAGTGCCCTGGTGCTTCAAGTTCTGAAGGACTCTGTTCTTCACAACTCCTCTTGGGCTTTGAACAGCAAACTCAGCTTGCTTACAGCCGATCAGGAAAACCTCCTGTTGTCATGTTTTCAAACAGTAAATGATCTGGAGGCTTCAGGATTGAAGGGATGAGGGCAAGCGTGACTCATATTAACTGCAATGCCATCGGAAGACGGGAAGTGGGGCTTCAGCTGGGGGCTCATTCACTGTCAGGTGTCTGAGGCAAGTTTGAAGAGTTTGACCCTTGTTCTTCTGAGATTTCTCTGCTGTTACAACAGGACATGTAACTCACAGATAACAGTGGTTCATTCTCTTTCCTCACTCCTGAAATACTCATTTTTTTGAGAAATATATTCTGTTTGGCTGACCTTCCCAAACTGCAGAATTCTTTCAGATCTTGCAGATTCTCCAATTCATTGGAGAAAGTTTTCTGCTTATGATCCTGACTTGTTTCAAGGAGGGTGAAAGGAGTCATTGTAGTTTTTTAGTGGTTTTGTACACCCAGATTTCTGAGGGTATTTTGTCATATCTCTGTTCAATGGTAAATTTCAGCAGTTAAGGAAAATGGTGCAACCAAATCCCTTTAAAAAAAAAAATCTAGGTTTTAAGCTCCAAGCCTCCATTTTCATTCTGAGCTGAAGGGCAGTGGCTTTTTCCTATGAGTTGTTACAAGGGCAAAGCTTGAGGTAGTGGAGAAAATTCTTCCCAGGGAGAAGGTGAGAACTTAGACAGGCCAACACTGTAGCCCAAGGCAAGTTGTTTCATCTCAGTCCATCAGTTTTTGCGTATGAGTGTATGTGGGATTTGCCACCTCTGGCTTGTTGTGGATCGACTGGCTTTATAGTCTTTACGATCCCCCTTCTCTGTGGAGCAGGCTGCTGGCACTGCAGGCACAGCAAGATGAGCTGCTGCTTAGTGTGAACAGTTAACTTTAGAATTTCAATGTTCAACACAAATATGAAGTTTTGATATCTTAACCACACTACTCATGGTAATGTTTCTAAGCATGAGTTGCTTTCGCTTTTAATGATACTTCTTAGCACTGGATCATTTTTTATACATCACCTCAAGAATAACAGCCAAACAGTAAACCAAAGCTTGTTTTCTTATCCTCATTGCTCCTGAACATTTACTTCCTACTAGTACCTGCATCCTTTCTCTCTTACAATCAAGTGATGATAGCATGGCTTTTGTTCAGATCTGATTTGCAGGATTGCATACACTGAGCCCACCTTGTATTTGTAGACTCTTTTTTTCCCTGCCTGGTTCTTTGCTGTCTCTCACCCATAGAAACAAACTATTTGATCAAAGAGCATTCTGCTGTTTGCCTTTGCCAGTTCTGTATTAACACCACCACAATAATCCACAGTTCAGGCCTGCCCTCTTGGAAGCAAACATTGGTGCCTGACTTCTAACATCTGTTTTTGTAGGTACAGCAAATCCAAAGGTCACTTTCAAGATCTCTGAAGTGACAATCAATGCGGAAGGCAGAGTAAGTTTTATGTTCTGCTTGTTTTCCTGATTCTATTTTTGGTAAAATTCATTTTCCAGTTCAGTACAAATAGACTTTCTTGGTTGTGATAGCTTAATGGCTTCTCTGGAGGCAGTGCACTTGCTTATTTCTATGCAGATAAGTGGTGTCTGTGTGTGCAGCAGCATTTCTCAAGGCTGTGCTTTCCTTCCCTGCCACTGGTTTATGAACTCAGCTGCAAAGCAGAGTATTTTAGGTATGGATGGTTAGAGCCTCTTATGTGGCAGATTCCTTGATTAGCTGCAGGTATTGTTATAATTGAATTCTAAAGATGATGCATCACCCTGGAGCAGCATGAACATATGGGAAGACTTGAACTTCACTCTTGGCCTGAGATTTTGTAACAGATGAAGAAATTTCCATCACCCAGTCCAAGATCTTTGGACAGTTGGAAAATTAACCTTTCCAAATAGATAAACTAACAACCATACTCGAGTGGGATCCACTCTACTCTTGAGCTGCTTCAACCATCAATGATCATCTGCTGGGATAGTGATGCTGATGTCAGCCAGCAATGGCAGGGAAAACTGTCACAACCCTCACAAGCGGTACCTTTGGGTACCACTGTGACTTGTCCCCAGTCCCAGCAGGGTCAGAGTGCAGAACTGCACATCATGGATCAGAACCATGTTGAAAGCTAGCTCTCAAGCAGGATGTCCCACATTAACTGATGAAACGCTTTACAAAACAGCTTGATACAAATCACCTCCTTTTTACATGGGAAACTGAGTGTGGAAGTGACTTGTCCAAGATGAATGATAGCTTTATGAGCAACATCTGGATTTCTCAAGTCCCAGCCCTAGCTGCACTGGTGGTGTGCAGCTCTCCTACTGTGCTGCAGACAGGGTTGAGGTCCCTATGTTATAAAGGCTGAACTATAAATTGCATGAGATGCATAGAAAGAAGCCTTCTGTGCCCATCATGCGTGCCCTTCATCGTGCTGAATACTGGTTGTGAGGGTTCATTTCAGTGTCACTGAATTGCTGCTTTGTCAACAGATTGCAGATGTTGTGGATAAAGAGCTAGTTCAGCCCTTCGAGATCCTCTTTGAAGGAGTAGAATACATTGCTAGAGCTGGGTGGACGCCAGAAGGAAAATAGTGCGTATGTTAATCCTGTCTCTGCTTAGAGGGTTTGGGGCAATGCACTTAGAAGCAGAATATGGTGATCTCTGTCTTCTCCAAGCTTAATCCTGCTTTCATTTTTTTCATTGCTACAAACTTGTTTCTGCAAAAGGAATATTTTTTTCCAAAACCAAATCCAAGTTCTCCTTGTCTCTTTCTCTGGTACCTGGCCCTACTGCTTTGGATTGGGCATTCATAGCCTGTGATATATGTGTCCTCTAGCTTCCCTGTGAGAGAGAGTGCAGTGCTATTGTCCCCATTTTACAGATGGGGAACTGAAGCCCAGAGAGGCTAAATGACTTGCCATGGTCACACAGGAAGTCTGTGGCTGAGGAGAGAATTGAGCCCAGGTCCCCCAGGCCCTAGGCTAGCGCCCTGGACCATCCTTGCTGACCAGACTTACTGATCAGAAAACCTGCTGTAAGTGCTACTTACATTTGCATGTCACTTTTAACCCTGTAGATGATATAGTACAGTGTTTCTAACTCACCAAAGGCTTCTCCAGAATTGCACTTCTCCCATTCTTGAATCTCAAGATGGCTTTCAACTTCTGCTTTTTTTTGTTTTCTCCCCTCCGTACACCCCAAAGGGGGAAGAAATGCAGAAACATATTTGTTACATTATCTTGCTTTTTGTGGGATTATTATTAGGGCTACATGCAAAGCCATCAGAAGCATGGCAGGGTCTGCTGCCAGCCCATTTAGGTGCCAGTGTTACTATCTGACAGGTATAGATTGAAACATTAGCATTTTTACAAGTATCCTGAAATGTCAATTGAAATTTTTTTTCTGCTTCATTATTCCCTCTTGATTTTTTTTGTTTCTTTTCTCTTTCTCCCCTGAAGCACAATTCAAATCTGGGAGAATAGAATTAAACTTTTGAACCTGCAGTGCTTATGCAATATTGAAATGAAGTGAAATAGGTTCTCGTGTTGTGGAAGAGATTTGTTTATGTGGGTGAAATTTTACATGGCTTTGTGCTTAATATGAAATTGAACATTCCTGACTCCCTGAAAGTGCCTAGTGCTAATGAGTGTGTTGAGATTTTCAGACCTATCTAATACTGATGTCTGCTTGTTATTTTCTCTAATATCTGTCTTCTCAACAGCATCTGGTCCATCTTACTGGATCGCTCCCAAACTCGACTTCAGATAGTCTTGATCCCTCCTGCATTATTCATCCCCACAGAAGATGATGCAATGGAAAGACAGAAACTTATCGATGCTGTACCAGATTCTATTACACCTTTCATTATTTATGAAGAAACAACAGACATCTGGATAAATGTAAGAATTGGAATTTTAGCCTTCTCTGACAGTTTGTTGTTTAAGACCCTAATTGTAACACTTGGGCAACGTTGGTGTTACTCTCCTGCCTGGGAGGATGTTCCCATTGTGCAACTTCTGTGAATATTCTGTGGTCTCTGCTGTTAAAACCGGTTTGAAGAAAATGGAGATGCGATGTGAAAGCAGAGCTACTTTGCTTGAGGCTGCACAGTGGTCAAACAGAGCTGGAAGAAGAACCCAGGGTAGCCCCTTCCTTGCACTGACACCCTTCAGCTTCTTGGTGCTGATTGTTCACCATCAGTAGTGCCAGGAGATGGACTGTTCTTCAACAAGCACAGATGTATCTAGATGATATTGGGTGAACAATTCTTGAGAATCTGCTAACAATCACTAAAACCTGTCCTTAGCTACAGGGGGTCTGGTGAAATAAGTTTGTGTCTGATGCTCTCAAGGCCTATGCTTTGAGACCTGGACACTGATGTGCTAGGCTGGTGCTGTAAAAATGACTGCCGTTCACATTCCTGCAGGTACAAATCGATGTCTCTAAAATGGCATGCCCTTTGAGGTGTGCCAGGGTGCAGGAGGGCTTGGGCACATCAATCACTGACTGATAGGTAGTTTGATCTTTCAGCAGGGAGCATTTGCACAAAGCCTTCCAGTGAACAGTGGCTATGCAGCCAGTGCTCTCTCTGATACCATGTTTTCTCCTTAGCATCTCCTTAGCAGTACTGGGCATGGTTTCAGGATGGTGCTGTCAGTTGTCCTTTCCCCATTATTTTTACTGTCTGGAGTGTTTTTTGGTAGGCAGATCATACTAGGCAGATAAGTACTTGAGTCACTCAGAAGGTTGTCTCTTGAAGCAAGAATTGGCATCTTCATGAGTGGGAAGATGATGTCAGCTCTTCTTTCTTTAAATATCCCGTCATTTGTGGGCTTTTACACAGCACTGGACAGAGGCAGGCACTGAGCTCAGCTTCTCTGGGTGGCTCTCACACACTGTATCTAAACCTAGAAAAATGGGTGCAGGAAGGCTTTCTTCATTGGCCAGAATTTAGAGTTAAAGCAACAAGAAGTTTGGAGCTGTGCTGCGCATGCAGCTGCTGCCTGCAAACACTCCCTATCTCATGAGCATCACTGCTTCACACCTTGCTAGTGTGAACTGTGTAGTCTGAGGAGCTTACTAATGTGACTTCAGTGCTAAAGTCCTGCTGACAACAAGGATCCACTACTCTGTCTCCACAGATCCATGATATCTTCCATGTTTTCCCTCAAACCCATGAAGATGAGATAGAGTTCATTTTTGCCTCTGAGTGTAAGACAGGATTCCGGCACCTGTACAAAGTCACTTCAGTTCTGAAGGAGAGCAAGTATAAACGGTCGTGTGGAGGCCTCCCTGCTCCAAGTAAGTGAAATGGTTCTTCTCCTTTAATTGGGCCTTTGCTGCCAACTAGTGAGAAAATAAATGTCCTTCCAGGTGGCAGGCATTACTGCCTTACTGGAAACTCCTGCTGTTGTACAGGAAAGCACATCACCGTGCTGTCATTCCTCTTGAAATCATGCAGTTACTCTGGGTTCATTCTAACCCTGATTCTTCCTCACAAACTAGAGGGAAAAGTTTCACAAAATGAGATGGGAAACAAACTGCCTGCAAAACAGTGAAATGCACTCAGTTGGCTTTTCTTTGTCCGTGCTGGGACTGTGCACTGCCTTTGCCAGAGGTTAATCAGTGCAGCACTAACATGGCTACCTCTGATGGGTCCAGTGTGCTTAATAGATCCACATTGATTCAGGACTTGATTTTGCAAGTAAAATCAAGATCGTCCTTGTCAGCCTTTACAAGCAGGTTGGTAGCAGAGAGGCTGACAGCACAGTTTGAACACACTGTGAGAATCATAGAATTGTTTTGG
>VWYK01022844.1:11673-30496 GCA_013399775.1 Semnornis frantzii | reverse complement strand
AGGCCTCTCACCAACCTCGTTGCCCTTCTCTGGACATGTTCAAGCACCTCAATGTCCTTCTTAAATTGAGGGGCCCAGAACTGGACACAGTACTCAAGGTGTGGCCTAACCAGTGCAGAGTACAGGGGGAGAATGACCTCCCTGCTCCTGCTGGCCACACTATTCCTGATGCAGTGAGAAACTGGAGTTTCTCACTCTAATGAGTGAGCAACTCAGGATGCAAAATGAACTGTATGCTTAGAAAAAGCTGATCCTATCTCTGGGTAAAATGAGAATAATTCCATCGTGGGGAAAAACAGAGTTTTCCTTTGTATGCCTTACCTGAGGCCAGAGAGCAGTGTGTTTTGAAGGTCTTGTGACTGTACAAACCCTGCTAATCAGAGCCACTCACTGCTCAAGAGTTCGTAATCCTCTGGTCTTTAGTCGACATTTCTTTGTGGCATTCTTTGTTTATAAGTAGCCCAACGCCAGCTCTGGACCCTATTTCCTCCTTCACTTTGAGAGCCACTGGCTCCTCCTGTCTCCTGTATCTGTCCCCATGAAAGAAAAAGTGGAAGAGCATACAGCTCTATCAAGGAAAGGAGATCTTGAGAGCTGCTTATCTCCAGAGGATTAGTTTTGCAAGACAGGACAGGTTGATTAACATTGCAGTGTCAGTAGCCTGCTTACCTTGGCAATATCGTACATGACAGAGACTTTAAATTCCCAATCCATGAAGGTGCCATCAGGGTAGGAGATTTTATCATTTAAAACATCCTGTCAACAGAAGAAAAGAATTGTTCTAATCTACTTCAGGAATAAAGCAGAAGATGGCATATGAGTACCTAATTTGCATAGTCTTTCAACCAGCATCTGAAAGAGGCAGCTCTTTACTTTTTATAGGGAGCACTTGCAGTAGAACAGGATACATGCACTAGGGCAGGAGTTGAGTCAGGAAACAGGAAATATTAAATATATTGTAGGTTTACACAGTGCTAGTAAGTTGGAGACTCCAGAAAAGAGGGATTTGTGTAAATAAGGGTAAATCGTGAATTCGCTCTTAAAGCTGAGCTTTTCATAAAGCCAAATAGCTGAGACAGAAATAGGCAAGGCATGCAAGAGGAAGAGAGAGGAATTTCTGTGTTTTGTGCTCACAGTCCATTTCTTAGCAATTTACTCATGGCCTTATTAGATGAAAGTAGACTGTTCCTTTATCTTAAAGTGCCAGTCATTTACAGTTCTTCCAGGCAGTGTGATTTCCGCTGCTAAAAGTAAACATCCACCAGTATGCCAGTTTACAAGAAAAGAGCTAGAGCTCTTATTTTGCTGCTCTCTGTTTGTTCCAGAGACCACTGCTACTGATGAGAGTCTTTGTACCAGCTCAGAAGCAGAGACAATGTGTGCCTGCAGAAGAGCTGACACCATTATTTCTTGATGATTAGCACTGAAATAATCTTTCCATAACTTTTGCCAGTCATCAATATATGGTTTCTTTTTATAAACAAAAATTAAGGGCTGGTGTCCCTTACAGCACAGGATTTGCCATATTCCAGGCTCAAACTGTTTGTGCCTTGTTAATACAGAATATATTCTTTTCTCTATCCTTTCATGCCCTGGGAGAACTGTGGGGTCCACAAAGGCACCAGCAGAGAGAACAGCTTTGAAAATAAAGAAGATGTTATATCCTGTATGCTCCCAGTAGGGGACACAGTACAAATACTGGCTGCTGCCTGGCCAGAGCTCTCCTGTACTTTTCCTTGCTTTCACCTCACTTCATTTGCTGGCTGCTGAGAACGACTGAAGTGGTGGCAGCCACATGAGTACCTGGGGAAAGCTGGAGAGAACTGAGCAACGGAGAAGAAACTCCAAGTCAGAAATCTGTTGCCAGTTGCTCAGTTGCCAGGCTGCTGCATGAAGGTCAGAGACACAGAGAATGGGATGTTTTTTTTTTCATACATTGAAATGTTATAATTTGGGGTGGAAAGAGACCTGCAAAATTTTTTACCCGCAGAGAACCTCTTTCGCAGTACTCAATCACTCCAAAGATCATGGTGTCTAACTTCACAGTGCCGTAGAACTTGGTCAGGTTGTAATAATCAATCTGTAGGAGCTAGAGCAGAAACATTGCATCTGTTTTTAAAAGCAATCATTGTAGGTAGAGAACCACGAGTCAAGAATATTTGTGTGCTGTGGCTTTTTATCTCAAGCCCTGATAAGATGTATGAGTTTCCTTTAAACCAGTGTGTACAAAGGCACTGAGTACACTTGAAGACATCTGTCATTCCAGAGCCTTCTGGATATTAAGGAGGTAAGAGTGCCTGCTGTTTGGAGACTGCAGTTCCAGAGTCCATTATCAAACCTTCCAGTTGGCCAAAATATCCATTATGAGTGACAGAATGTGGTGAATCAGTCAGTAAATAAGCAAGTAATAAAAGTTTAACAATACTGCATGGTTTTATGGACTTTGTCCATCTATATAGACAAATACAGTTTACCTTGAGATATTTTGAGAGCTTATTGGATTCACAGTATAGCTGTGTTATGTAAAAAGAAAAACTATTCATTCAAAAAATTGGCAGTACTGCAGCCAAATTAATCTCCTATGTTGGAAGAATCTGTGCACAAGTCAGCAGAGTTACTTAGAACTGCACTTGGCATTCAACAGTAAGATTTAACTACAACATTCCTATACTAATGAATTAACATGATTTGAGCAAAAGGAGTGCATTTGCTTTAGTGTCAGATATAAGAAGGTAGTTAGCAAAGCCATATGGCAGGGCCTGAGTTACTTCATCCATCCTTAGCTTCACTGGCATACAATTCAGATAAAGAGAGAGTTCATCAAGCAATATCCTCTGAGGAACTCTTTACCCACCCACCCCACAACTACACACAAGCACATGGCTACTGGAGTTGACAGTAGAAAGGAATGATTTCACCTTTGCACTCCCCAGTTACCTTGTTCAGTTCTATTTTTTGCTTCTCTGAGAAATTACCATCACTGTTTTTGAGATCCTTTAGGATCACCACCTGAAGAAAAAATACCAATGGGGGAAAAAAAAATAATCATAGCTTTAGTACAACAGTAATTAATTCTTCTTTTCTGAGAAATGTCCATACAAAGAAATACTCCAGAAACATCTGCCTGCTGCTTTGTTAGAGTTTCAGTGAATCAGCTAGTAAGTAACATGGTTATATTTCCTTCAAAAGATTTCTCAAGTAGATATGAACTATTTAGAACTGTCAATGATACAGACTTTAACACAACAGAAATATACCTCATTCAGACAGACAGCTCTATGGAATGTATAGGAGCTGCCATGTAAAAGATCTGTCCTCCATTAATCTGTTCATCAGTACCAATATATGTCAGATTTCTGATTCTTCTTTTTCTACTTCTGCACCTCTGGACTAGGTTAGGGGTTCATGGAGCCTCATACATTGTCTTCTATCAGTAAGCAAGATGAAGAGCCCCTAACTGAATCGTAGAATCACAGAATCATAGAATCATACAATGGTCTGGGTTGGAAGGAATCTCCAAACGTTCCCTAGTCCAACCCCCCTGCAGTCAGTAGGGATATCCTCAACTAAACCAAGTTAGAGCAGGTTAGATAGAGAATGAATGGCTTATTCCTTCCATAAGATCAAATCATTTTGCAAGATCAAGGGGA
Source organism: Semnornis frantzii (assembly GCA_013399775.1). Lineage (NCBI taxonomy): Eukaryota > Metazoa > Chordata > Aves > Piciformes > Ramphastidae > Semnornis > Semnornis frantzii. The sequence goes on along the minus strand of VWYK01022844.1, from coordinate 26,846 downwards.
ATAGAACTGTTTCTGGAGGGAAATGATCTCCTCCCAGGAAGAGCCCTCCTAAACCAAAGAAAGGAGTCAGGTTACCTTCTTGTCATATTTGCCTTGGCGCAGTCTCTGGGTGGTGTCACGTCTCTTATCTTCGTCGATCTGAGAACAAAGAAGAATAATCAACATGCAGTTATCACCTACTCCGGACCTGGCAGATCCAGAGAGATAAGCAATGTCAGTGTATGCCGCAGAGAAGCATAATACCTTCTTTTTCTTCAATATAGTGCACGAGGTTTAAAAAGATTTAACTGAGCCATAGCCTGCATTGTAGTCAGAGGATGCCAACACCCTATCATCAGTGGTCTCTAAAAGATAGAATCCAGGTCTCAGCATTGGGCATCACACTTCTCTTACCTTCAGACTAACGTGACTCGTCTCACTGGTCTCCAGAGGCAAGATTTCCTCAGGTGGTATATGGGACCATTTCTTCCACCGGCGCTCGTTATCTCTCCTGTACTTCCTGCAAAACAAGTGAACAGAATATCCTCCCAGTGAGCCGAAGCCCACAACAGATTAGGACAGGAACGCTTCTAGTGTCAGCGTAGCAAGACTTGAGTACAAGCACTGTGGCTCCCATATAGTTTTCCAGTTTGAGGCTGCTCTAATTCCCTTAGCTTTGGGAAAGCCTAAATGCTCCTTCAGTTCCGTAGGACAGAACAGATTCTGCAGAGCAATTGCTAGATACATTGCCAGAGTCTCAAGGCAGGGCAGAACAATTTAAAGCACAAAAGGCCATCTGGGTTTTATATAGTTTAATCCTCCATGCTATTGAATGTACTCTGAAGGGAGCTCCCATAAACAAATGCAAGCCAAAGGAAGTCCTGCCATCAACACTGTACAGTAAGACCTAGTGTGACTACAATGCCAGGAGAAATACAAGTGATGAGATGGGGTTTTGTGGATGTCCCCTGTATTCTGCAGATTATGTAAAAATTAGGGAAAAGCCTTTGGAACAGGGAGGAGAAGACTGCTGTCCCTCTTGCAGAATTTATCGTAGAGCAATTAGTACTCAGCAAGTTACTTATTTGTTCAAGTCCCTCCCCTGTTAACAACAACAACAAAAAAAAACCAACAAAAACACAGGGCTGACTGGAGAGACTGCACAAGAATCCTAACACAGTGATGACTGCTAGTAAATGCTCCAAATGGGAGATCTCATTGTAAGGGCTAATAACATAAATGTTCCCTTTTCCAACATATTTGAAGGCATATATGTATAAAAAGAGGGAGGGCAAGAGCTGCAGTAAGAACTGTTTTTTTCAGTTCAGTCTCATGAGCTGTGTTGTATTACCAGGATGCACTGCAATTCAATATCAGCTTCTGATTAAGTACAACATCAACATGAACTAAAATCTGCTAGGCCTAATATGTATTTTTATGTATTTTTCAGGAGTTTCCCTTTTTATTTAGCAGTCAGAACAATTCAAGGAATTGTAGGATAGTTCAAGCATCCTAGAAACTTAGCAAGCCTATGAGTGAAGTAGACATCACCATTGTTTTCCTTCACAGCCTACAGTATAATTTTCTCTATTAAAATATTCCAATTAGCTCAAACCAGCACAGAGATAAAGAAGAAATAATGAGGCTTTTTATTTGTTTTCATAGCTGAGTTTCCCTTCTCTTCTTGTTAGGAGACAATCTTACATAGCAATTATAGTTCAGAACTTTGCTGTTGTTTCAACAGTAAAAGGGCAAATTTTAGTCTAAAATATCCCCTTTTATATATAAATCTTTTGTATTTTATGTATCTCTTCTGCATTTGATACTTGGGAATATTACAGTGTTCTGTATACATTAATAATGTAATCATCTAAGCAAAATCTTAGATTTTATTCATCTGCAGGTAGGGAAGGGTATAGAATCTTTTACAAGTCTCTAGGCAATTTTTTTACCAATTTTCATAGCATTTACAAACTTTACCTTTTTATATGTTAATGCTTAGATGCAGCAATATTTAGCCCTTCCATTTCTTTAGTACAGACAGATGTATAAGAGTTGTATACCTCCATCTTCGATTTTTCCCTTAGGAAAAGCTTTAGTTACTAAGGCAGATTGGTCCATGCAGAATAAGAGACCCTAGGTATGATGTGCTTCTAATCAAGTTTAAGAACTTAATTTTTTTGCTTAAGATCTGATTTTCTCACTATTTCTGAAATTCTCTGATATATAGAAAAGAGAGCTGCTGAGCTACTAATAACAGATGCACAAGTAAGGCATTTTTTAAAACAAATATGAAAGAAAACACCACACTTTGGAAATGGAGTAGCATTTCTTCTAGCAATTGGAGACATCGCTAATTCCTGTTTCTGCTTGTTCCATCATGATAAAGCTTGATCATGTTTTGACTTCTACAGTGACTCAAGAAAAATATTTCCTTCTAGATTGGACTTCTATGTCGCCAACAGGTTGAAGAAGCCCAAGCAAGCTAAAGATTTACAGTATAACTGGAGAAGGTCTGAAGACTAGTCTGAGGCGTATCTCTCTGTGTATGGCTTGGAATCAGAGCTTTTTAGCACATGAAAAATCTCTGAGCCTTGCTGCATCTTCTCCCTTGATTATTAACCTGATGTAACAACACCGTGGATGCAAACACAGCTTGGCGTCTGCAGAACAGTTCACACTGAGGGCAACCACCCAGGTATAAGCTAATGAAAGTCTCTTCAAGGAGAAATTAAAGGCATTGCCCTAGGAGGAAAACTGTTCAAAGAGGAACAGAAGGTCAAAGAGGTTGGTACCTTAGAACCAGCAAAGAGATGATCAGAACCAGAATCACAATTCCTGTGAGTGTGAAAACAGCAATAGTCAGGATGTGTGGGCCTGCAGAGAAGAAAAACTGAAAAATAAACAACTCAACAGAGGATGTTGAAAAGCAGCATTTAAGAAATTAAATAAATTACCCTCACCCATATGCGTGCAAGTCACAGAAGCTCTGCAGGGATGTTCTTTGGTGACATCCAAATTGAAAGGCTTTAGTAAAGCCAAGCACTGTCCTTCTTTCACTGCAGAATGTAGCATGACCCAGAAGAGCAGTGCAGTCTTGCACCCTCAGGTGAGGCATGGGCTCTCTATAGGGGCACCCAGCTGGGAGGTGAATTATGAGCTCACCTCAGCTCGGCAGCAGCTCCCAGGTGTTCTCCTCTTTATATAAACTATAAACTCCTCCTCTTTAGAAATAAACTAGGATAATCCTAGGAATAAAGCTAACTTTTACTAGTAACTATATTTTAAATAATTAACTAGCCAAACTTCTTCTTGTAATAACTTCCTAAGAGTGAATGGCAGAGGCAAACCTTCGGTACAACTCTCTGGGGGATAGGCATGTAAATGGGGAAGCAGCTGATTTGAAATCAGAGTCACTGACTGGCAGGAAACATTGTTTGCCTTCAGTCTACTCAGGGCTTACTGCAAAATGGGCTCCTTAGTGGCTCCTTTGGATAAGGCTTTGTCTGAAACAGGGAACAAGACTTTGATCCCTACTGGTTTTATCATCAAGCATCATACTCAGTGATGACTTTCTGATTCAGGCTTTGTAACATTAGTCATACACTGCTTTGAACCTGAATCTTCCACAACTACCCATACCTTCATCACCCAGACCATCACCTGAACCTTTCACCCAGAACTGCAGCTGATACAGAGTACAGCCACTTGTGGATTCGAAAGGCATTTCTTGTAAGAACTTGTTAACCAAGAAGGGGTCAGAATGTTGAACATTTCACATCTGGGTTCTCCCCTTATTCACCCAGTTATTTAAAGTCATTCTGTACACAGAGTTTTGGAGCCTGTAAACTCATTTCTGAGCATTTCTATGCTGGGATGAGAAGTGTTGCTGAGTGGACTGTACTTCAATAGGAAATTCATGTGCTGTAGAGGGAGATTCATTTGATGGCAGCATGAAACTAGTAAAGTGTCCTTGGAAGCTGCCAGGTGCCAAAAAAAAAAAAAAAAGAAAATCAGCATGTTCAGGCATCAGAGGATTTGGACCCAAAACCACAGAGCACATGAGGATCTTAATCCCAAACCAGCAGGCAGGATGGCTAGGGCTTAACACTGACTGTTTAAGATTGTAGTTTCAATTGTTTTCAGGTGGAAAAGCAAACTGAAGCCTGTCTAGGGTCAGTCCTTGGAGCTCAGGGGTGCTGGGAAGAAAAGTTACAGGCACCAACGTTATTAGAGGATCAACAGGCCACTAGTGCAGAGCTTCATCTGGTGGCTACACATCTGGGGTTCGCCTCCTGTACTGAGCAACTCTGCCAGGCAAAGGAGAATCTAGTTTTGCAGAGTAAAACTCCTCAGTCTTGCTGAGGCTAATGCAAGACGTGACACATGACAGCTGCCTTCAGAATCAGGCTGTAAATGAGCAAGGATTTTCAACATACCAATGTAAGTATCTGTATCTGACATAAAACTCAGTTTAGGACCTCCTCTGGATTTTAAACATAGCTTTCTAGGTTTGATTTTTCTGTGTATCATGTCTCCCTTCTTTCGGTGTGTTCATCCTAGCACACTCCCAGGGCCTCCAAATGACTTCATGGTATGCATTGAAAACTGTCAGTATTACTGTTTCACTCTGCCAAGGCAGGGCATGAAGTCACCACCATAAAACGGCAGAGACAGGAGAATGTGCAAAGCAATTTCGTACAAATTCTCGAAAACTTCAGGATCGTGAATCCTGGTTTGCAGCTCAAGCCGCAGATTGTCGTTTCCCATGGAATCTCTGCGGACCAGTTTCCCGTTCCTGAGTCTCTACTGACACCTCCTGGCTCTTAGCATTACAACGTCCAAAGAGAGAGTGCATCACAATTTGACTGTTTTCAGGTCCTCCGGAGCCAGCAGTGTTTGTGCATTGAAGGGCCAACCTTATCCATGCTTAGACTGAGGGTTAAAACGTTCAGAAAATTGGGAAAATCTGCATTGAGCCTTTTTTTTTTTTCTTTTGTACTGGATGCTAGGATGAAGAAAAGTAGCAGCTGTTTGCAGTTACACCTTAGGAAGGAGCAAGGCTCTGGTTGCTGTGTCTGTTCACCTCTCCAGAATAAAAAAATAGAAGCATATTTCTGGTTGGAAAGTTTGGGTGGGTTTTGGCAAGTCATGGCTGTAAAAAGTTGCCCTTTGGATAACATATTTCTTTAGAATCACACTGAAGAAAGATGTAATTTGTTTTTAAATGAAAACAAAATAATCAAGTGCCTCTGGGAGGTGGTTTTACTTTGGTTTAGTATAATTTGACCAAAAAGTCAGGCTTTCATTAAGCACAGAATATTAAGCTGCTGATTTGTAGATGCTGCCTTTCCGCAGTTCCCATTTTTCTTTTGCCCTTGTGCAGCATCTTCAAACAAGGACATATCGAAGGGAATGTTTTCAGGATACAAAGAGCCACTGATAGCACAGCATGTTTTGAGGCTCAGAGAACAGATGAAGATGAGACTGAAGCAGCACTGGTAAGATTGGTGCCAGGCAGCACCTGGCTGGTACAAGGAGACCCTGTCTGTGGCTGATGTGTACAGCGTTGCTGTCTGCACAAGCAGGACTCATGATCATATCAAGGGAGACCAGAGATCCACCAGAGATTAAAAAATGAAAGCTTCACTGAACTCACTCTCCTTTGCCCAGAGCTGCCTAACTGGAGTCTCAGCAATGTTAATGCCTGCTCCTGGCAGCTCCCATGGGTCCTGACCATTCGCTCCTACTTCCCTGAGGAAGGGGAGCTCTAATTTGGAGCTGTCTGATTTACTTCATGGGGAAATAAAAAATGTTTGAATCCATGTACCACATTACTGGGAATGGAGTCCTAGCAGAGGGTGTTTGCTTCTCCAGTTACTGCTTTGCCTATTCCCTAAGCAGTACAGAGAAACAACAGAGGCCTTAGCAGAGACCTGTAACACTGGAACGCCTAGACACCATGCCTAGTCAGAGGAATGACTCAGGTGAATGCAGACCCACTGTGCACTAACCCTGGCAACCACTGCCACTGCAATAATTTTTATCCTGCATATGCCTTTCCATTGTCAGTTCCTATGTGGCATCAGTCTAAGCTGGAGAAACAATCCCAGTGTGTTCAGCCTGACAAGGCTGTACTCTGCTATGCTGGATAGCAAGGGAGTTCATCCATTCTATCCATGAGTCACCAAAAACTAAAAAGAAAAGGAGATGGTAATGCCTGGGGTCTCACATGTGAAGTTTGGGTGCAAACAGAGCAATAACCTAGTTTCCTGCTGTCTTTCTGCAAAGAACCATCTCTTCTAAGACATCCCTCCAGAGAAGCACCCTGAATTTGCACTGAGCGCTGTGTCCTCTCCCCAGCTCCCTATGACAAGGATAAAGGAGCAGGCAGAAGCCACCATGCTGCAGCAGCAATACAGCAATGCAGAGTCAGATAACTCATCTACTTATTCTCTTTGCTGCCTTTTCTGAAGAGTTTTTCAAGTAAGTCACACCACCACCACCTTTTAGTGAAGGCTATGTGTTCAAGGGTAACCTCTTCCAAAACACTCACTGGTACAATATGAGCTCTACCAGAGACTTAGTGTCTAAACAGAAATGCAGATTTGGAACTGGTCTGGATGCAGAAGACAGCAGGGGCTGGGGCAGGGGAAGGACAGATGCTCTTCTGCCCCCAGCTCCTGGCATCACTGGCTGAGGGCAGTGGGAAAGTAGTGTGCTGGTCTGCACAGCAGGTGGATCTCAGGATTGTGTGACATCTTTGAAGAAGTAGGTTTAATGGGTGTCTCACCAGCGCCTGGAATATCACTGGGCAGCTTGTGGTTCTTCCAGACAAAATCCGGACTTGCAGCGCTCATGAATGTCTGATTCTCTTGAGTGTTGAAATACAGAAGAGTTCCAAACTATGAAAGTAGGAAGGAAGAAAGAGTCAGCAGCTGTGCTCTCCCTCTTGTCACTTGCTTCAAGCTACCCTTAATAAATATATTGCCCAAACTTAAAGTAATTGTTGCTCTTTCTGCCACAGTGGTGCATTCCTCAGCTTAGCTTGGCTGCCATTTTCTTCCTCATTCCTTCCCTGTCTCTGAAAAGAAGTTTATCAGCCTCACAAAATACCAGCTGCACTTCTCCTACTGAATCATCAGATGACATCAATGCCGTTAGTCTCCAGCACAACTCTCATGACCCCCTCCTGGCATGCACGGCATGCCTTGGCAGACCACCACTTCTGCAGTGGTTATTTTCATCATTCTTATGCACCAGTACAGGACCTTTAATCTCTCCTTTCATATATGAGGTCAAACATTTTCTCCCTGCACATACATACATGATTTGCAGTCCGTGACGTGTACAGCAGGGTCATATTGGTATCAATGTCTCCAAATCGATCTAGAGTCACAGGACCCAAGACACCTGTAGACACAAGAAATTAGTCAGAAGGCTTGCATTCTCAGAAACACAAATATGTGGACTAAAGGATTTCTGATGCTGAAGATATTTTTTCTTCCTCATACACATGACAGAACATGCAGCGGCTGAGTGTGGTGCTACTTCTCCCTTAACAGCACACTACTTTTTCTCTACAGAACCCAATAAAAGGGGTTAAACTGGCTGCACTGAAAAGGAAAGTCTCCCTCTAGCTATAGAAAAATATATTTGTCATGTCTCTTCAGCACACCAAGAGCACATCAGAGTAACCTCCTTTGAAGGGACCATTTTAGAAGTGAGAAGGAAAATAGCCTCTTTCCACCTGCAGTCTGAATCTATCAGCAAGAAGGGAAATGTAGAGATACTTTCGTTCCCCTTACTCTTTTGGGAAGGGGGAAGAAAAAGAAGTTAAGTCCTTTTTCCCTTTACCCTCCTGCCTCTGTGTCAACAAATATGCAGGCTGAGAAATTGCCTCCGTAGCACATTCCAAGGATTTTAAGGTGGAACTTTCTAAGTCACTCAGCACATCTTGACTGTGTTTTCATAAAGTCAGTCATGACTGTTCAGGGCTTTTACCTTCAAAAGTGATGTTACGGAATTCGTCGGTGAGATCATGAGATGACACTGGCTTCTGGAAGAGGATAAATTTCTTCAGAATATGTCCAAACAGTAAGACTGCATTATAATAGCCAACAACAAAGTCATCTTCCATCTAGAGAAAGAAAAAAAAAAAAAAAAAAAAAAAAAAAAAAAAAAAAAAAGCAGGTTGAGAGTTCATATTTCTGCCTGGTAGTCTCCATTTGGCAAAAGCTTAGGCATGGAAGACTAGAGTCTAAGTGAGTAGATAGGCAATGCCACATCAGCATTTGTGCTTGGAAAAAACACAGGTAAACAAAATGCTTTTTTGGTATATGAAGGTAAGGAGGTGGTAAAAACTTAAATGAGGCCAATGTAAAGCTCTGCCACACTGATTTTGATGTGGAGGATTCAAAAATTCATACATGGCAAGTTCTGTGCAGGTCTGCTCAGTGGGACCCAAAGTCCCTTTCTTTGGATTAGAGTTTCTATGCAGATAATGCACTATGGTGCCAGCAAGTCTGGGCTTCCAGATGGCCACAGCTTAGGGGCAAGGAACCGTGCCAGAATTTCCACCAGACTGCCATAGACCTCATACCCAAGAAGTGTTGAGCTCAGACTGAGGGATCTGGAAGCTCTGTAAATCCAGCCAGAAGCTTCAGGCTGCCTGCTGGAGAGCTGGAGCTCAAAGCCACAAATCCTGGAAGAAATTCTACATGTAGAGTCTGGTTCCTGGGCAGATGGCAGGAGTATCAGTTTCACTAAGCAGATACAGGGTTTGCATCATTTCTGCTTTCCAGGAAATTTTTAAAACTAGGTATTTCCCACCCAAAAAAAAAAAAAATCCTTTTTGGAAGTTTAAACAGAAAGCCACTGGACAGAAACAGAATAGTTGCCAGTCCTTATATATATCTGCACACAAAAAAGTAGCCAACAATTGTTAGTTCTGAACTTCCCACACACATCTCAGTTATACCAATAGATCAGCAATCCCTTGCAGCTACATACAAGCTTGTCAGTCAGAAGTGGAGTCAGAAGGCCATGTATCTATGTCTACCTCACACCCCATGAAAATGACACTAGCAGACCAAATTAAAAGCTTGAGTTCAACTTCTCAGAGCAGGAACATGAGAGCCTGCATGTTTGCCTTGTGGTATTGTATTTTTACCTCACCACAGTGTGACAAAATGTCATCCTGCAATGATGTAAGAAAGTGTAGGCATAGAAGCATGATGAGGGATGTCTGCAGCTGTATTTTTAGTTTTCATTTCCTAATGTACAAACAGGAATTAGTTGAATGCAATAATCAGATATAAAATAGTGTGGTTACCAGGATGGAGTCATCAATCTTTATGCTATACAAAGTGTCTTGAGCTGGTGGCAGAGTCAGGACAAGAACATTCTGCATGTAACTGGCTGAGATGTTGTTCTTGAAGTACGTATTACTGCAAAGCAAAGCACAAGAACCTCAAGAACAATCAGCAACAAGGGCAGTGGTAAACGTCAGAGAATCATTCTCCTCTCCCCAGTAGCACTGTTACTTAATCAGATTAAAACTGTAGTTCTAGAAGCACTATTTCACTGTGGAAAAAACTCTCTATGTTATTCATTCCATGATGCCACCTTCTTTGCTTAACTCCATTAAAAGGCAATACCAGAGAGACAGATCTGGCAATCTGAAACTCTAAGGTTCCAGTGAATTACTGTTACTGTTGTAACTCTTTGGTTTCTCTCCTGTTTATTTCCTCTTCCACCAGCCTGGAGTTTATATATCTTTAAACAAAGCCTTGTTGGAATCAGCACTACTGCAGTCTTTAGTTTCCTCAAGTTATTGTGCATATTTCTGACCTCTTCTGCACTCTTTTGCATCTTCCCCTCATTTTGACAGAATTGATCACGGCAAGATTTGCACTACAAGCATTTAACAGGCATGGAACACTTTGGAGAGGTTCAGAAAGCAGATTAGTGATTTGGTTCATTCAGTGAGCAAGGAAACTCAGAGGAAACTACTGGTTTCATCATCCTGACAGGCTCTCTGGAAGTGCTTTGTAGACTGGCAATCACTGGATTCACAGGTTAGAGAGGAATTTAGCAATAGAGTGTCAAGTGGCAGCATCTGTCACTGCTATAGGTAGCCTGATTAAAAAAGATTGTAAGAACCTTCTCTCATTACTCATGTTTAACCATCTTTTTGTTTGGTTGTTTTTTTCAGTCAACACTGTGTTATTTGGAGGCCACAGGCTCCACTCCATGACCAACAGGTGGGATCCTAACACCAGAGCCCTGTCCCTGCCTTTCAAGGAACCTTCTGACTTCTGCATTGCACTTTTCACCCTGAACAATTTCAAAGAGCTTTTCATTCGTGCTTGGACTGAACTTGCCAGGTAAAGAGGAAACTTCATTAGTCCTCAGCAAACTGAATAATCCTACAGCATCCCAACTTCCCTGTGGGAGGCCTAAACACTGTATTGATATGCTGGCTGCCAGAGGGCTTAGAGCTGAAGAAAATTTAAATCTATTGCTTTGTCTGGGGGACTTGACTCCTGAAGATTCAAGGGACCTTGCCTACTGCCTTCTCCTACCTCTTGAGTTAGTTTGGAAGTAACACACCTGTCTTTTGTTTCTGTTTTAAGAAGAACATGATTTGAGATGCTTGTGCCCCTGCATTTGGCACTGGTAAGGCCACACCTTGAATACTGTGTTCAGTTTTGGGCCACTCACTACAAGAAAGACATTGAGTTGCTGGAGAATGTCCAGAGAAGGGCAACAAAGCTAGTGAAGGGTCTAGAGAACAAGTCTCATGAGGAACAGCTGAGGGAACTGGAGTGGTTTAGTCTGGAGAAGAGCAGGCTGTTGGGAGACCTCATTGCTCTCTACAACTACCTGAAAGGAGATTGGAGTGAGGTGGGTGTCAGTCTCTTTTCTCTAGTGTCAGGTGATAGAATGAGAGGACATGGCCTGAAATTCCACAAGGGGAGGTTTAGGTTGGATATTAGGAAAAGGTTATTTACAGATAGAGTGGTCAGGCATTGAATAGGTTGCCCAGGGAGGTGGTGGAGTCACCATCAAGAAACATGTGGGACATGGCATTTTGGGACATGGTTTAATGGCCATGGTGGTGTTAGGTCAGTGGTTGGACTCAATGATCTTAGAGGTCTTTTCCAACCATAATAATTCTATGATTTGAGATATTCAGCAAAATCAGGGCTATGTAGCAGCTTTAAGGAGGGCAGGCAGTAAAACAGGTTGAGGCATCTGGATATATCAGAAGGATGTGTACCACAGCAAAGAAGCCCCTAATCACCCTCACCTATTGTGAGACAAGAATTACAAATGCAACACCTGTAAGTAAAAGTACTCCTAAACACAGACCTTATTGTGTGTTTGCAAAGAAACAGGAATTCTGGCCAGTTTCTTCAGGAAAATCAACTGGGGATTCCTAGTGCCTGGATAAAGCAGTGGAAAGTCTAAAGCTCTAGAGGCATTTCTGAGAAGTATATTATGGTGAATCTGAAAGTGTACAGCAGATCCTGCTACAACTTGAACCACAAACTCCAGTTTGGGCCTGAAGGTTAAACGACTGAAGTCAGTAATCCAAAGTGCCTCCACCTTGCCTTGTCAACATCAGCTTTAGATGTGAGGGTCAGGAAGTCCCATGTGCCCTAGAATTTCATGGAGCTTTTTGGTATATCAACAGTGAAATAAGTAAGCTTGAGACATGGGCACATACATTTACCTTATGATCATCCACACCATTAAGTTGCCAGCACAGTCCCAAGTATGGTTTTGGTCTGGCTTTTTCCCAGACTGTGACTTGCTGTGACCAGAGCCATACCCAAAAAGCAGTTTGGGCATCCACACAGCCATATGGATGTGAGCTGTGCTGTGGCACTTAAGCTCAGGGCCAGAGTACAGCTCTCAGTTCTTACATATAGACAAAGCTTTGAGGCTACCATTGGTAAGGCCAGTCTATATCAGTCCACACCTATAAAGATTTTGTAGTTAGTAATATAAAGATTGAGGGGGTTTTATGTATGTATATATACATACACTAAGAAATATCTTTGAAAATTTAGATTTATGTAGTTATAAAGATGTTGAAGAGATGGTTATAAAGTGGAAGAGACAGTTGTACCACTCTTCTAAATGTAAAATAGTAAATAAACAGAGCCTAGGAAAATATACTGAAAGCCACATTTACCTAATTGCCTGTTTGGGCACAGTGTATGAAAAATGCACAATATCCCATATGAACATTTCATGACCATTCTGATCTTGGATTCTGTGGTTCTCTCATGGCTTCCTGACTGAAGATTTCACAGGACCATGTTAACCTTCCTTGCTCTGACATTGTTTTAGAAAAATGTTATGTGAACTAAAGAGGATATTGTAGAGGATATGACATGAATTTAACACTAAGGAGCTTAGATACATGGAAAGGCATGAAGATTGATGGTAATGGAAAACATTTTGTGAGAGAGCATTTCTTCAACTAAACATTTTCATTGCAGGGAAAGGAGGAAAAGCAAAGGTGACACTTTACTTGAAGAGATCTATCAGGATGATCATAATGTCCTTATCCACTTCCGTTGTTCCTAGGTCTTCTTTGACATCATCTGGTGAGCCACACATGATGATCACTACAGATTGGATAAAAAAATGGAGACAGATTGGTGAAAGGCACAGACAAAAAGAGGACATTGGCTTGCTCCTTCATGCTTGAGTACAGGCAGTAAAGCAATGATGGGTGAAGGCACATTACGTGCACTGTGCTGGGACCCAGGCACAGAGTTACAGACTCTCTGTAGTAGGACTGGAAAACACGAGGGAAAGTGGTAAAAGGTGCCTCAAAGCCTGCACCATTTTCTGTCTGATTGCACCAGAGTGCAATCTCACTCAAATAAGCATTAGCAGTTCTGATGTCATACAGGCTACTGAATACTAACATTTCCAGGTTAAATGACATTGAAGTAATAGTTTAATTGGTTTACTTATTACTCTCACAATTGTCTGGCCTGCTGATGCCAGATGCTTAGCCTTAGGAGAATATGAGGTATTTAGTCATCTGTTTTTTCTGGTTTAGATAAATCACTTCCAGGAGAAGTACCCCTTGATGGCACAAATGAGGCCCAAATATGTCTTCCTTGTAACGAGGACCACAAAACTGAGCACAGTACTGAAGGTGTGGCCTCACCAGTGGCCAGGGGGAGAATCACTTCCCTGGTCTTACTGGCCTCACTATTCCTGATAAAGGCCAGGAGGTTGTTAGTCTTCTTGGCCACCTGAGTGCACTGCTGGCTTATGCTCAGTCAGCTCTCAACCAGCACTCCCGGCCTGTCTCTCTGTAGAGCCTTCCTGCTTTCAAGTGAATCAGTATTCCCTCCCAGCTTAGTGTCATCTGCCAGTCTACTGAGGGTGCACTCAATCCCCTCATCCAGATCACTGATAAAGATCACAGGATGTTAGGCATTGGAAGGGAGCTCTGGAGATCTTCAAGTCCAACCTCCCTGACAAAGCAGGACCACATCTAGTGCACATATCAAAGATAACTTTAAAAAGATAATCAAAACAGTTCTCTGGAACTTCCATCATATTTAATGGAGACAGAGAGAGGAATCTAGGAACTATGTGCTGGTTGGCGTTTGCATCCATGGGAAATGGTATAGCTGTATTTTTTTTTACCATTTCTGTGGAAAGACTATCCCTAAGGGGTAGGTCTGGTTTTCTGGGAGAAGCAGCTTACCTGCAGAAGACTGTGAACCCTCAGCACCCCCTTACCATTGCTTTTCCGGTTTGGGTCTTGCACAATTCTTTTAAGCTGTTCTGAAGTCCTCAAAATGTCCTTGAACTTCAGTTTCTCAGAGAATTCTGTGATTCCAGCATCTATTGCATTCATGTACCTGGCACAAGGGAGCACAAATACTGTTAGAAAATTGCGAACTCCTCACATTCTTCTGAATAAACCCAAATGTGAAATAGACTGTTTACAGCACACAAGAGTGTCTGCAAGGTGGCATGGAACTGTTTTTTTCTGCAGAGGCAGAAGAAAGGAAATCAATACAGGACATAAAAGAAATGTTTGGAAAGTTTCTCAGAGGTATTTGAGCTTGGTTGGACAAAGAATGGGTTTGGAGAATAGAATGATGCAATAAGATATTAACAAGAAATAAATCAGGGGTATGGAGAAATTACAGTAAGCGAGACTAACTGGGAGGCAGAGGCAGGAAGCTCTCCTGATTCATGGCAACAGTGGTAGACTTAGAAGACAGGTGCAGGTTCAAAGGAATAAATGGGAGCTGCAGAAAAAAAATAAAATAAAAACCATACATGTATTCTTCCATGACAGAAGTAGAGGAAGGAAAGCAGCAATCAAAAAACCCTCTGCACTAAGTCAGTTAAAACTTGAAGAGGAAAAGTGAGGAGAGAAAACCAAACTAAAAACACCCACCAAAGACTAAAACACCTTAAGAAGCAACACCCAAGAGAATAAAAGGTAAGCAAAACCAGCCAGCTCCTAAATCCTGTTCTTGCCTCAATACTTTGTGTCTGAAATAAAGTTACTGCAGAGGGAAAAACAAAAGAAACACCTTTTGCTTCCTTTTTTTTTTTTTCCCAGGAACAAAATCATTAACCATTCACTTAAAGGTGCAAATACATAGTGGAGACAAAACCTGATTTTGCTGCCACTGTGTCTATTCATGTATTTGTTGTGGTAGGCCTAGGCAGGCCAAATTGGGCTTATACCTTTCCTGGCTTGCCCAGGCATATTTTTCTGCTTTCCCCCCTGCTGTTTTGGGGAGAGCAACAGTGGGAAAAGAGACAAAGGGCCTGGCACCACTAAGTCTGGGGTCTGTGGCCTGCCCAGACCCTGCTGTAAACAAAGTGCACAGGGTTGCCTTGTGCAAGGCTGTGTTCTGCCCAAAGAAGGGTAAAGGAAGCCTATGGCTTCACTTAATATGGGCAAATCTTGGCTAACTGCCATTTCATTGGCTATCCTGTGTCCAAAGGCCCATTGGTCTCAGGCTGTATTGGATAAAAGGGAGATGAGCAGGGAGCACAGAGGCCTTTGCCCTTTGCCATTCCAAGGTGTGTCTGTGCCTGCTGCCTCTGATACCTCCACGCATTTGGCCTGCACAGCCAGCGTGACACCGCAAGACCTCTGCCTGCACCTGGAAGCCTTCTGCCCAGAC
>VWYK01022842.1:41885-64089 GCA_013399775.1 Semnornis frantzii | reverse complement strand
TCAGTTGTTCAGTTGCTCAGTTGTTCACTTGCTCACTTGCTCAGTTTTTAGATCCAGCTTGACAGGACCCTAGGCCAGGTCATTTCAACTCTACCGTTACCTAGAAAGGTTGGACCAGATGATTCTTCAGGTCCCTTCCAACCTGACATTCTGTGACTGTAGCTTCTCTGCTTCTTAGCTGTCAAACTGCAGCTCTGTAGTTGTGTTCCAGTGTGGCCACTGGCACCCAGCATTTCAAGGCTCCAACAGCACACAGCTTGTGGCTTGCTGGGCGATTTTCAGAAAATGTCAGCGAGTCTGGCAAGAATAAATAGCTCACTTCACATCACCATCACATCAGAATAGTTTTGCATACAGTATTAGTCTGTTGGTTCTGATCAGAAAGCACTGCAGCATGGTTGTCACAACCCCAAGCTGGATTTCCACATTACTTCCACATTACCCCCAGCTGTGCAGAAAAGTGCTGAGACATGGTAGTAGTTAAGTTTAGTGACACATCCCTCACCAGAAATCAGTTTTGATACCCAGGTAGAGTGCCTACTATACCCTGGTTTAATCTTTGAAGCAGTTCCGGTTTTCAGTTTACCAGTGTCTCAAACTGCAATGCCACTGTCTCATAACGTTAACATTGAGGAGTGAATTTGAGATCCTCTGCTGCCAGAAGGTGACCTGTGTTGACCAAAAGCTTTCCTTCCATATGCTTGATTCTATGGAGTAGCCTTTATTAAAATTAAAAAAAAAAAAAAAAGAAATCCACAGGTGTCTCCACTTTCTGATAAAGGTCCTAATTCATCAGCATATTTTTGCTGAACTCCTGAAGTGTTTGCTGACTTAAGCCAAAGTTGATGAAGTGTACAGCTGGATCCCAGGTTTAGCAACCCTAATTAAACTTCTCTGGCCTTATTACGCTTTAATCTGTGCACAGATCTCACGACTGATACAACACAAGCTCTGACTGAGATTGCAGCTGCATACTCATGAGTCAAGGAATTCTGCTTCCTGTGCCAGCTCAGAGCTCTTCTCCTTGTCCTGGATGTGTAGTGAAAGATGATCTTTTTTGCCAGCCACTTTGAAGCAATGAGTTTCATTTGTCTCATTCCCCTCCCCCCTTTTTGTCATCTCTAATTCTTTACTCATGTTTTACTTTTCAAAAATGTTTCCTCTCTTTTAGATACTGTGCAATGGGCCAGGAACATGTGTTCCTGTCTGTATATCTGCTCTCCTTCTTGGGCTGCTCAGAATGAAGAGGGCAGTCATTGTGTACGTGGAGAGCATCTGCCGCGTGGAAACTTTATCCTTGTCTGGAAAGATTCTTTACTACTTGTCAGATTATTTCATCGTTCAGTGGCCTGAGCTAAAGGCAAAATACCCCAGGTCGGTGTATCTTGGTCGAATAGTCTGACAACAGAGGGCAGTACTGCCCTCAAAGGAACTCTGTGAGCTCCTGACTGAAGAGGTGCTTTCACCCAGCAGTCTATTTCCACTGACTGCTGTGAAGAAATCAGGCTGCTTCTGGAAATCGAGGCAACAATAAAAATATGCCCACACTGAAGTACCTTTTGGTGTAGTTGTATTTATTCACCCAACAGTCTGCTCCCCACTAGCCCACAATGGCCTTGGGTCTATGCTGGCTCTCTTTTCATCTAGTTTTCCTGCTATGTGAATGGCAATTTTTGTCTACAAGTAAATATGGGGACTTGTATGAATGTAACATTTCCTGTAAGGAAACTTTGTGTGGTTTCCCAAATTGTAAGAAACAAAGTCTTGTTCTGGCACAACAGGCTTTATTTCTTGTGTGCTAGCAGTGAAGCTCCTTGTGAATCCTTAGAGAATGAAGGAAACAGATTAAGTTGGCTTTGTGACAGTTCATACTCCACAGGCTTCCAAAACCCCCAGAGCATTGAAGCAGTATAATTGTTCCTCTGGGCTGGTCAGAGGTTTCCTTATCATTTGTAGTGCACCTTATGAAAATTGCTGCTCGTTTCTTGAGCTAAATTAAAAAGTAACAATGAGCACAGTACTTACAGATGCCAGAAGCACTTTATTCAAAGCTCATGTGTAAAACTCCTTGGAGAGTTTACATCACAGAGAGCAAAATGACACTTGGGAAATACTGAAGGGGTTCGGTCTCTAAAATATAGAAACAAAAAATGTGTTGCTATCAGTAATAATATTGTTATATTGTTATTTGTTGATATTATAGTTGTTGTTGTCATTATTATTATTACAGTATTATGTTATTACATATTTTTAATACAATAATACCATAATAATACTATAATAATGTGTTACTATCAGTAAATGTATCAGGGGCATTCAGAAGAGTGTGTCCAGCACACCAAGGGAAGTTCTCCTCCCCCTCCGCATCCAGTTCTGGGCTCCCCAGTTCAAGAGGGACAGGAATCTGCTGGAGAGAGTCCAAGGGAGGGCTACAAGGATGCTGAAGGGACTGCAGCACTGCCTGAGGAGGAGAGGCTGAGAGTCCTGGGGCTGCTTATTCTGCAGAGGAGAAGGCTGAGAGGGGATCTGAGCAATGTCTGTAAATAGCTGAGGGATGGGGGTCAAGAAGGGAGGGACAGGGACAGCCTCTGCTCACTTGTGCCCTGGCAACAGGGAGAAGGGGCAAGGGATGGAAACTGCATCCCAGAAAGTTCCAGCTCAACATGGGGAAGAACTTCTTGGCTGTAAGGGTGCCAGAGCCCTGGCACAGGCTGCCCAGAGAGGTTGTGGAGTCTCCTTCTCTGGGGCCTTCCCAGCCCTGTCTGGATGTGTTCCTGTGTGACCTGTGCTGGATTCTCTGCTCCTGCTCTGGCACGGGTTGGACTGGAAGATCTCCAGAGGTCCCTTCTGACCCCTAACATCCTGTGATCTGTGATCCTGTAATAGGGGAAGGAACAGAGTTTTCCCTCTCTTTTCCTGCTGTAGTGAATGTGACTTTCAGTACATCCTGTTTTCTCATTTTAAGTTCCTTTCTTCCAGACACACAATACATGCTGGAGGTTTTGTTATGGGAAATGGCATTCTGCACATGGGAACAACTCTGAAAAGGGATTTGGTTGTAGCTATGCACGTGAAGGTCTACTTCAGCATTGCCATTCATCTGTCAAAGTGTAATTCCACACACTGTGCCACCTCTGCAGCAATATAAACACATCCTTAGTCTGTACGCACAGAGCACTGTGTATCTGGCTGCAGCAACACAAAGAGAAGTGCTCAAAGAGCAGCAGAAATACTCCCCAGAGTGCACAGCCTGACTGCTGCAGCCAGCAGCAGCTCCTCATGCTGCCACAGGAGACTTGCTTCTTGAAGCCTTTCCTCAGGGTCAGATGTCAAAATGGCGCAACAGCTATTCTGGTAAGGTATGAGAGATGGAATTTACATGAACAGAAACAGTGGTTCCTGCTATCAGGAAACAAGGAAAAGACAGGGACCTGCTGGAGAGAGTCCAGTGGAGAGCCATGAGGATCGTCAGGAAATGAAGCATCTCCCCTGTGGAGAGAGACTGAGAGCCCTGGGACTGCTTAGTCTGGAGAAGAGAAGGCTGAGAGAAGATCTGATTGATGTCTATCAATAACTGAGGGGTGGGGGTCAAGTGGAGGGGGCCAAGCTCTTTTTTATGGCCAGCAGCAATAAGCCAAGGACCAATGGATACAAACTAGAACAGAGAAGGTTTCAGCTCCACATGAGGAGAAACTTCTTTACAGTGAGGGTGACAGAGCCCTGGAACAGGCTGCCCAGAGAGGTTGTGGAGTCTCCTTCTCTGGAGGCTTTCCAAACCTGCCTGGATGCATTCCTATGCAGACTTCCCTGGGTGATCCTGCCTTGGCAGGAAGGTTGGACTGGATGATCTCTGGAGGTCCCTTCAACCTCTAACATTCTGTGATTCCATGATTCTGTGAAGAGTCTGGAGAGGGATAGTCCACCTCATAGAGAAAATAATAAGAAATCACCAGAAAACATGATGCAGAAAGCTGCTGCCATGATGTTGCCAGGCCCTGTGGGGGAGCCAGCTGTTATAACCTGTCCGACAGGCTTAATAATCATCAGTGTAAATAGAGCCCCTTGATGTGGTCCCATGTGAGCTCAGCACAGAGAGGGCTTCGGGGGTTGTAATCCAGATTGTAACTGGCATTAAACAGCAGAAGGGTTACTGAGATAAGGCTGTGCAGAGGACTGTCTGTGCAGTGCATACGCAGGTCCCTGGCTGAAGTAAATCTTATGTGTGCAAGGGCTTTTTAGCCCTGCAGTGGAGCAGGGACGACCTTATCAGGAGGGCAGATAGCTTGGCGAAGCGGAGATACAGCAGGCTCTGTTATGGCTACTGCTAGGTCAGTGTAGATTAGTGCTCTCTGGTTTGCAAGGGACCTGGAGCAGAGGGGAATGGCGATGGAGAAAGCCTCTTTGTTCCGAGCCAGAGGCAGCAGCAGGGGATCAGCGACCCGTGGCGCAGAGCAGCCAGAGAATGGGAAGAAGGGCACTGAATGCTGCATGCATATGGCGCGGCCCACACCTGCAGCACCCCGAGCCGGCAGCGAGGCAGCTTCCAGACTGCTGAATGCTGCATGCACGCAGCACGGCCCACGCCTGCAGCACCCCGAGCCGGCAGCGAGGCAGCTTCCAGACTGCTGAATGCTGCATGCACGCAGCACGGCCCACGCCTGCAGCACCCCGAGCCGGCAGCGAGGCAGCTTCCAGACTGCTGAATGCTGCATGCACGCAGCACGGCCCACGCCTGCAGCACCCCGAGCCGGCAGCGAGGCAGCTTCCAGACTGCTGAATGCTGCATGCACGCAGCACGGCCCACGCCTGCAGCACCCCGAGCCGGCAGCGAGGCAGCTTCCAGACTGCTGAATGCTGCATGCACGCAGCACGGCCCACGCCTGCAGCACCCCGAGCCGGCAGCGAGGCAGCTTCCAGACTGCTGAATGCTGCATGCACGCAGCACGGCCCACGCCTGCAGCACCCCGAGCCGGCAGCGAGGCAGCTTCCAGACTGCTGAATGCTGCATGCACGCAGCACGGCCCACGCCTGCAGCACCCCGAGCCGGCAGCGAGGCAGCTTCCAGACTGCTGAATGCTGCATGCACGCAGCACGGCCCACGCCTGCAGCACCCCGAGCCGGCAGCGAGGCAGCTTCCAGACTGCTGAATGCTGCATGCACGCAGCACGGCCCACGCCTGCAGCACCCCGAGCCGGCAGCGAGGCAGCTTCCAGACTGCTGAATACTGCAAGCACACAGCACGGCCCACGCCTGCAGCACCCCGAGCCGGCAGCGAGGCGGCTTGCAGACTGCGGAATGCTGCACGCACACGGAGCAGCCGACACCTCCAGTGCCCCGAGCCAGCAGTGAGGCAGCTTCCAGACTGCTGAACGCTGCATGCACACAGCCCGGCCCACGCCTGCAGCACCCCAACCTGGGAGCGAGGCAGCTTCCAGACTGCTGAACGCTGCATGCACACAGCCCGGCCCACGCCTGCAGCACCCCAACCTGGGAGCGAGGCAGCTTCCAGACTGCTGAACGCTGCATGCACACAGCCCGGCCCACGCCTGCAGCACCCCAACCTGGGAGCGAGGCAGCTTCCAGACTGCTGAACGCTGCATGCACACAGCACGGCCCACGCCTGCAGCACCCCAACCTGGGAGCGAGGCAGCTTCCAGACTGCTGAATGCTGCATGCACACAGCACGGCCCACGCCTGCAGCGCCCCAAGCCGGCAGCGAGGCAGCTTCCAGACTGTTGTTCCTGAAGCCCAGCCCAGGCTCAATGGCATCCAGCTCACAGGCTGCTGTTGTTCAGAGAATAGCAAATCCTGGCCTGGCCTCTCCCCGAGCTTTCTAGCTCAGGAAGGCAGCTCTGGCTGCTGGGTTCCTCCCTCAGATCCTGCCCAGGGCGGGATGTTGGCTTTTGGAGCGCTTTCAAATGGAAGCTTTGTAGATTTCAGGAGTCTGCCTTTGAGCTCTGGGGAGTTCCAGGGATTTTCTTCCACCTCTCACCTGCATGGTAACGACTACTGCTAAAGACCTGTGCAAATTTATGTCCTCCTGTGCCCACGCTCTGGAGGTGGCAGTAGATTTCTCACCAAGTGGCTGCTTTGAAACACTGACCTGCTCCAGACCATCTGATGTCAAGGAATCCCACATTCAAGGACTTGGGAGGACTTCTCCCCATTTACTTCCCTGTCAGCCTTTTGGGAAAGCAAAGCCGAGAGACTTTCTGCTTGTGTTCCCCCAACGGCATACTCTGTACTCTGGTTAGCATGGGAACCACAGGCACACATGGAGTGGGCTTTAATTTAAGCCACTTGGATCAGCTCAGAGAGTGGGATGGTGCCCATCTCCTTCTACTGGTTGCAGCTCCCTCACTGATGCTTGGCTCATGTGCCAAAATGAGAATTGGCTCGTGTCCAAAAGGACAATTACTTTTTGACAGTTTATGATCAGTCTTGGCAAGTACAAACTTGGATTAGCACTGACCCAGGAGTGTATGAAGTTGAAGCATCAAGAACTGCTCAGAAATGCCCAGAAAAAGAAACCCTAATTCTGACCAAAGCCTTCACGGAAGTGCTGCATCACAACCATGGGGGACAGAACACAGGAAAGAGTTCCTGGCTTGAGTGCTCCTAAAGGAAGCTTTATTATCAAAAAGATTGACCTTTTCTTGGAAAGATGATCCCAAATAAATGACAGTGCTCTCCCAAAGCATGGGGGAGCTGAAGTAAAGCAGACTGTTGTAATTAAGTAGCTCTCATATTTTGGGTTGAGTAGGTGGGTAGGACCAAACCATCACTGTCACAGGAGAAAAAAGCATTCTTCCTGTCCCCAGTATGGAACAGAAAACTGCTCCCAGAGTCTGTCCAAAACCTTAAAGGTCACAGACTGGATTTCTTCAGATTCTTGGGTTTGGGTGTGTCTCACTCCGTTAACATCGAGGCAAACACATTGGCGTTGTGTATGCAAGAGGCAGTGGGGGTGAAACAGGTCACCACTTTTTGCTCCACTTCCAGAAGCGGAAAACTTGATAGCTTGTGATGGTTTGGGAGTTCCCTGCCCTCCCACACTTTATAAAATCCCCCAGACTAGACTCAGCCAGCTGGAAGTTAAGGACTGAAGCTCTATTTACAGCTCAGCACAATGTACAAGCAGAGATAGACACAACAGACAGGAACAGTTACAAACAGACAAGTTAAAGGTAATACAGAAACACAATTCACCTCCCAGAAATCAGAGTCCCCAGGAGGGCTCCCAATCACCCTTCCACCTTCTTCCCACCCCTCTACCTTACCCCAGGATCTGCCTTACGTGCAAGGTGAGTTTGGAGGATGGGCAAGAGGGGTTAGAAGCAGAGTGGTTAGTTGGGTTAGCAGAGAAGCCAGCAGACCCACAAGCGGCCAGAGAAGCCAAGAGACTCTGTGTTATCTATGTTTGTGTTCTTGTTCATATACACCTCAGCAAGCCTATGAGTGCAGCAGACATCAACAGTGTTTGCTTTTCACAGCCTATAATATAATTTTCTCCATTAAAATATTCCAATTAGCCTCAAACCAGCACGTAGCTGGCAGATTTAAAGCAAATAGGAAAGGAATATATTCTTGAAGGAAATAAGTTGGACTTCATGGCTATAGCATCATCAAAACTGGCAAATATTCAAGAGAAGACTTCCAGAAATTCCTTCCCCAAGTCCTAGCCTGGGAGTCAAATTCTAACTTAATATTAGCTATCAGATCATTTTATCTAGATATGCATTAGCTGACAGATATTAAGTACTCAAAGTTCCTTCTCTTGTGACCCGGTTGCCTTCTGATGGAGAGTATATATGGCATGTGCATCAAAAGAACAGAATGGTTTTACTTCAGAAGAGGACGAATGGAAGCTGAGAGAGGAGCAATTGGACTGCAAGAAAACACTGAGATGAGAAGGTTTGCTCTTGATAAGAACACCTTAGGAGATGATTTCCAAGTTAGGCCAGAAGAACACTAAACAGACTGATCTGCTTTGAGTCAATGAGTCAAATTTTCTAACACTCTACAGTGGACATTCCAGTAAAGTTCTGCTGCTCTGTAATGTTTTGCAAGCCACTAAGGATTTCTGGGGACAATAGTCAAAGTCCCGGAAGTAACTTCTTAAGTTGTTCCCACACAGTTCTTCAGACCTGTGGTTTCATAACAGGTGACAGGTAGTGCCTGGAAACAGGAAATTGCTGAATACAAATAGCACATAGGCCCCGTTAGAGGTACAAATCTCCCTCTCTACTCTGCCCTGGTGAGGCCTGCAATATTGCATCCAGTTCTGGGCTCCTCAGTTCAAGAGGGACAGGGAGCTACTGGAGAGAGTCCTAGGGAGGGCTACAAGGATGCTGCAGGGACTGCAGCACTGCCTGAGGAGGCACTAGGGCTGCTTAGTCTGCAGACAAGGCTGAGAGGGGATCTGAGCAATGTCTGTAAAGAGCTGAGGGCTGGGAGGCAGGAAGGAAGGGACAGGGACAGCCTCTGCTCACTTGTGCCCTGCCATAGGACGAGGGGCAAGGGATGGAAACTGCAGCACAGGAAGTTCCAGCTCAATTTCTTGGCTGTAAGGGTCCCAGAGCCCTGGCACAGGCTGCCCAGAGAGGTTGTGGAGTCTTCTTCTCTGGAGCCTTCCCAGCCCTGTCTGGATGTGTTTCTGTGTGACCTGAGCTGGATTCTCTGCTCCTGCTCTGGCAGGGCTTGAACTGGAAGATCTCCAGAGGTCCCTTCTGACTCCTCACATCTTGTGAGCCTGCAATGTTGTGCAGAAGGTAGATTCAGAAGGAACAGGATTTTGCATGAGAATTGAAGAAACTCAGCAGCTTTCACTTTGATGGCTTTGGACAGCATATGTCTTCTGTGTGGCTGTTTCATGCTGCAGTGGCAGTGGAGAAGGAAGAGAAGGTAACGTGGTACAAGAAGTCAGCCTTTGTTGATGCACTTCTTTAAACTCAGGTGACTAGTCTGCACAGTGTAAAATGTCACATTTAGTATTTCTTACATCTTTTTTATCTCCCAGAAAAATTCTGAGGTGCTTTATAATCCAGTTGAGTCAGACAGAGATTTTTATGTGGTCGAGGAAGAGAAAGTATTCACAGACAGATGGAGTTGTCCTTGCACTGTGCAGCAGATCATTTTTAAAGGAGTCCACAGCACAGAGCTACAGGGTTTGGGTTTTTTTTTGTTTTATGTTGAGATTTTAAAAGTAGTTTAAATCATGCAGTGAAGTTGTTGTGTGCAGTCCTGCCCTTTCTATGCAGTGGTGCACAATCATTCCTAAATCAAAAAGCCTCTGCTTGGTTTAAGGAATAATGTATATTTGTGATGTTACATCAGCAGCCAGATCTGCTCAGTTAGCATTACTGTAAATTCTAGTTTCAGCTGCCAGCAGTTTGGCAATTGCTGTTTCCTGCTTTATTGTTATAGAGTGCAGTTGAACTCTGCTGCTTTTCATTTACGATCCAGCTCGCATGTCAGCTGACACTGAAATGAATGTTCTAACCTCCAGTTCAGTGTCTTAAAGGAGATCTCTGCAACATTCCCTGCCAAGATGAACCCCAGAAATTATTATTCAGAGGCAGTAAACAGGGCCTGGTTTTGCAGGCAGCCGTGGGTGAGGAACGCAAGCAGGACAGCTGCAAATCACAGCCCAGGATCTTTTTACATCCACACTGAAAAGCAAAATATGAAAAGCTGTGCTGCAGTGTTTGTAAACAAGCATTTAAGTGACAACAGCTCCACATTAATACTTGCAATCATTATTTTTAAAAGCAACTTGCTTTGCAAAAAGGCAAACTGAGTCAGATTTGGAATTGCAGTTAGATATAAAACAGGTACCTTCAAAACTGATTGTTGTGGGGACCTCCACTCTTCTGCCACTTAAAAACAGAGCTTGGCCACTGATAAGCAGAGGTAGTTAGCAATGTACCCTTGTGGCCAAGAAGGCAACGAGATCCTGGGGTGCATTCAGAAGTGTGTGTCTAGCACACTGAGGAAAGTTCTCCTCCCCTGCACTCTGCCCTAGTGAGGCCTCACCTAGAATATTGCTTCCAGTCCTGGGTTCCCCAGTTCAAGAGGAGCTGCTTGACTGAAGAGGAACTTCTTGACTGTAAGGGTCCCAGAGCCCTGGCACAGGCTGCCCAGAGAGGTTGTGGAGTCTCCTCTGGAGCCTTCCCAGCCCTGTCCGGATGTGTTCCTGTGTGCCCTGAGCTAGATTCTCTGGTCCTGCTCTGGCAGGGGTTTGGAGTGGGAGATCTCCAGAGGTCCCTTCCAACCTCCAACATCCTGTGAGCCTGTGATCTCAGTGCACCATCACAGTTCTAAGCATGTTTTCAGTTTAACTCCAGACTAAAGATAATACCTGAAAGTCTTAGTTTAACTTTTTCCTTGAATAACAAGAACAGAAAGGCTGAGAAAATACAGAGCAGCTTCCATGCATGGTACAACTTCAGGAAAGACTGAACAGATCATTCTGAGAGGAAAGAAGTTATTACTGCTGCCTGCTCCACTGCACACACACACACACACACAGACATTCTTTCAGGTTTATTAAAGATTCTGAATATATATATCACAAAACAGTTAAGGTTTCATACTGTGCAGGCTGTACCATCAAAAGGTGCTGGCTGTCATGTCATGAACCTTTCCAGAATGCTGTGCTCATTACCCAGGCTGTTCCTCCAAAGAAAGTTTATTGTGCCATGCAGACACCAAACAATACTCTATTTGCTTACAGTTCTGAACCTCCCTATCAAGACTCTTCCTTTGTGTTTACACCAAAACATCAGCAGTGCTTGCATGGGGCTCTTGCTGCACTCCAGCACCCTGCATTTGGAGAAAAATGTCTAGAGACAACATCCACAGTAGAGCTGCAGGTGCAGACCTGTCCTCAGCACTGCATTGGTAGTAGGTGCAGTTAGCACTCAGGAAGGACATTGNCTGGAAGCCTTCTCTAGGCTGCAGAGCCCCAACTCTCTCAGCCTGTCCTCACAGCAGAGCTGCTGCAGCCCACTCAGCATCTTGGTGGCCTCCTCTGCACTGGCTCCAACACTTCCATGTCCTTCCTGTGCTGGAGGCTCCAGAACTGCACACAGGACTCCAGATGATGTGACCCAGTTTTAAACAAAGGGTGTTACTCGCATTAAAACGTAAGGAAACAAGGTCTGTTCCACAGCAGGCACACACACACACACACACAAACCCCTCCCACTCAACGTCCCTTGAAAATGTTGAAGGTTTGTGGGATGCAGCACAAGCAGAAAATGGACAAGATTAGTGATCTGGGATAGAGTGGCTCAAAACTTCAGGATTCTGTGTTCTGGTACAGTCTCAGTTACCAACTACTCCTAATTCCCTTTCCTCCTCCCAAGTCTGAATCACATCCTCTGACACCTACTGAAGTACATTAACAGTGACATGGATTATTTGAAACCTCTCTTATCCAAACAGGTTTGGGATCCTCACTATTGTGATAACTGAGCCTCTATGCCGTGGTAGCCAGTCTTTGGCTAGCTGCCACTGCACCTCAGCCAGTCACTCACCATGTGCCACACTCAGCAGCTGTTTTCCCTTCACTCCATTTCAGTCCCAAGCAAATGTACAAAGCAGTCTGAACACCACTTGCTGTGCACCTTTTGCTGCTGCACTTATCTTGACTTCTAAGCAAAGCTGTACCATGAAATAATGAATTCAAGTTAATAAAAATGGGAAATAACACCACATTTCCTCAAGCTTGTAATAATATCATGTCAGAGATGGGAAAATATATCTGATTATGAATTACTCTTATTTAAGACATCCAAAGCAGCATGGATAGCAGATTGAGGGAGGGGATTCTACACTCTACCCTGCTGAGACCTCACCTGGAGCACTGCGCCAAGCTCTGGAGCCCTCAGCACAGGAAGGACATGGACCTGATGGAGAGAGTACAGAGGAGGGCCACAAAAATGCTCAGGGGATTGGAGCAGTTCTGCTGTGAGGACAGGCTGAGGGAGCTCGGGGTGGGCAGCCTGGAGAGGAGAAGGCTCCAGGGACACCTAAGAGCAGCTTGCCAGTGCCTGAAAGGGCTACAAGAAGGCTGCAGAGGACCTGCAGGGACAGGATGAGGGCAATGGCCTCAAACTAGAGCAGATTTAGATTGGATGTGAGGAACAAGCTGTGCACCATGAGGCTGCTGGAACGGTGGAACAGGTTGCCCAGGGAGTTGTTTGTGGCCCCGTCCCTGGAGATACTCAAGGTGAGGCTGTACAGGGCTGTGGGCAACCTGAGGATGTCCCCTGATGACTGCAGGGGGGCTGGACTAGATGGAGGTCCCTTCCAACCCAGAGCATTCTGTGATTCTCTGATTCTAAGAAATGCTGCCTAGATAATTAAAATTGGAAGGCAGCACAAAAGTGTCAGTTCCTTTTTTCTACATTTGGATTTTAGCTGCTAAGACAGGAGTGTCACTGGATACTTAACCAGCCTTCTGAAATACCAGCACTGCTCAGTCTCCTTTCAAGAAACTGAGCCTATTTGTAGATCAGTATGCTTTCATTATTTTGTGGGTAGCATCCCAATAAATGTTTGGATAATGCAGTATGAAGTCACATAAAAAGGTACCACATACTTTTAAAAATCAGTTCTGTTTTGCAGTTATTGGGGAACACAGTGGAGGGTGGAAGAGAAAGGTTGGTTCGGCATTTCTGCTTGAAAGACTTGAGTTCATCTGGACCCTGTTAAGAGCTGCACTCAGGGAGAAGCAAGGAGAAGATGCTCAAGTGGCAGGAAAGTCAACTTTAGGGATTCAGTGATGGAGATCAAGTGTTCAAATCAATCTCAGATCACACCAAGCAGGCAGCAGCCACATGGTAAATGTAATAGTCTCTGTCCACATCCTGGAGATCCAGACACTGCCTCTCCAAAATGCAGGTGTCTGAAGTTGTGTTTTATATGTACATATGGAACATTAAAGTGACAGCAAAAAGCCAAGAATTGCAGAAGCACAAAATATCACCAAATAATTGTTTTCTTCCTTCCTTGAACTCCCTACCAGGATGATTCCCTCCAAAACTGACTCAGCAAGCTTGACAGGGAAGTAAGGAAAGTTTGGTTCTTCTGCATCACCATCAGCTGCTTGCGTCAGTCCTTTCTGCAGCCACTCGGAGTTTAAGAAGAGCCAAACACCCACTCCATGTGGAGCTCTGCTACACTGAAGGTGTTCAGTCAGCAGTCCCTTGCCACTGGAGCAGTGTGCACCACTTCAGCATCACCCTGCAAATCTGGACTGTCTGCTAGCAGCAGGGCTGTGGGCATGCATCCTCTGCTCCCTGCCACCACCAGGGAAACCTCTGGCTACTCGGTGCAGGCCTCAGATCTCTGATGCCCATGGCTGCCAAGGAAGCAGAAGGCTGAACCTCAGGAGCAACAGTGTAGCTGCTGGAAAGTTTTAAGAGCTGCCAGAAGCAAAATAATCAAGGGAAAGCCCACAGTTTTTAGGTGGTCTGATGTTCTCTCTAGCAGGAACACAAAGATGCAGTCCCAAGCTATTGGCCTCCCAAACTCTGCCTTAAGTAGTGATATGAAAGCTGAGGTTTGGGTTTTTTTCTTCATTAAGTAGGGAAGAAAACAAAGAAGCAGCTGACACCAAAGTCTTGTCACCCTCACGAAGAGCAGTTCTGGTACCACACTGTCCCTGCAGGCCTTTCCTTTATGTCTTCTGCTGTGTTGTTCTTGTGGGTACACACGACTGAACTTGACCCAATGCCAGCTCGCCTTTAGCTTGCTGCCAAACAGAACCAAAGTCTTGGTACCTGGATGCCAGTGACACAGGCTGTCTGCAAATGGCTTGGGGCTTACTGGCAGAGAGCTGAACCCTACCTAACAGGAGGGACAAACAACTCTTCCCTACCTGTTGCAAGGCAACAAACTCACTTGATGTTAACACTGCTGGAGGAAGAAAACTGCAATGTCAGGCGTCTTGATCGCACAGCAAGCAATCTGAAGTCCTTTGTTGTTTTCTGCTTCTGTACTCCTTTTAGCAAGTTAAGAACCAACACTAGCAGCAAGATTTTCACATGACAAGGCAGGACCCTCCACACTAATCAGGTTGCAGCAAAATTACATTTGCAGCCTTTTTCTTTTCTATTAGCTCTATCTGGGAACGTACTTTGGCATCAGGTGCTCCCTAGCCATGATAAGAATGTAGCTCACATATTAAGGGAAGGTCATGAATGTCTGATAAAATAAAGCACAAAAGTCTGCCCTAGGCTGATTTATCAACAGCTAGCACCACCAGATAACAAAAAAACAACAACCTTTATTGTCATAAGAAGATGGAGGACAATAGCATTGGTGTTGGAGTCAACAAAACCTGATGGATTAAGAAGGGACTAGCTACTCTGACAACCTGAATATATTTAGAATCACAGAATCATAGAATGGTAAGGTTGGAAGGGACCTCAAAGATCATCCAGTTTCAACCCCCTGCCATAGGCAGGGACACCTCCCACTAGCATAGGTCACTCAAGGCCTCCTCCACCCTGGCCTTGAACACCTCCCTAGGCAACCTGTACCAGTGTCTCACCACCCTCACTGTAAAGAACTTCCCCCTAACATTTATTTTTTAATGAAGCTTAATCTCTAGAAATACAAATGTGTGTAAGTCTTTCACTTCAGCAACTTACTTTAGCATTAATGTGAGTAACATTTATGTCTTTAAAAATCAGACACACAAAGGGGACTCTCTCAGAAATAAGACTCAGGCTCCCACTCTTACAACTTCCAGAACTGCTACTTCTACCACCCTAAGCCTGGGGTTATCTTTTTTTTTTTTTCTTTTTTTGTACTTCAATATTTTAGATTTGGTCCCATGCAATTCTCTGAGCATTTTACATCAGAATCATCTCTGAAGACATCTCCATATAAGGAAATGTAGTCATGCACATAGGGAAAACAGACTACAGATAGCAGACAGTAATCCATCGAGGCTGGCTTTGGCCCCAAGGTTCAGCCTGTGACCTTTGTAAGACGTCTGTGTACTTAGCTTTTTCAGATGTTGGGTTAAAGCAACCCATTTAGGTAGAGTTAATGACTGCCAAGAAAACCTTGTCTTCTGTAGTCTGGGCTATGGACACCTCCTAAGTGTTCTACAAGGCAAGAGGATCTCTCATGGGATGAGAACAGCCTGGTGAAGTTGCCAAGCACAGCACACACAGAGTGTAGCATGTCTCATTGGGGCACTACTGCCTCTGCCCCAAATCTTTCCAATTCATTGGCACTAAGAGCACAGCAATGGTTAGGTCTTCAAGGCAGCACATGAACAGACGTCATACAAGTTACCTAGAACCCTGATTCATTTAAATGGAAAATCTAAGACACAAAAGACCAAAAGCCACTTCAGGTACAGCCAAAGCTGACCACTGACTCTTCTGCAGAGTGTTTATTTTGTGGTTTCTTCAGCACTACTGCACACTACTGATATTTGGTCTCAGCAGGCAGCAACTAGCGTGAAGATGAAAGTGTTACTGGAGTCACAAGTTGTATTAACTTGTTCTAATAACTGTTCTAATAGCTGTTCTAATAACTCCAGTCACATAAGTTAATTAGGCTAAAACATTACTGAGTGTTAGCACCCTGGGACAGGACATTTCACAACACTAGGACTAGTTAACACACTGTCACGGGACAGGGCAGCTTGAATACACCCTCCAGTTTAAAGGAATTGCAGAAGGGCTTAGTTAGCTCCTTGCCTCTTAGCTAAAGCAGGTGAAAGGGGAAGAAAGCAGTATAACCTTCTTCATGCCTCACCAGATGAGTACTCACTCATCAGTAATTTTTCCTGTAGATCCTTAGGACATAGTTGTAACTCCGAAAGCTTAGAGCATCCTCCCATCCCTTAAAGCACTAGGTTACTGGAAAGCACTTTAGCCAGGCCCCTCACTGAGTTACCTGCAGGCCAGTGAGCCCCACCACAGGGCAGGGCTTGTTCCTCACCTTCTGCCCATACCAAGCGAGCTTGACTCCCTGCTCCAGTTTCCTCCCACACGGCTACTTTTGAGCACTGCAGCTCCCACACCCACCCAAGAGCCTACTCCTCTGCTCTAGGGAAAATTGCACCCACAAACACACACACAGTGGTGTCTTTCCTTCATCTTCTACACCCCTATGGCTGGTACCACTACCCTCCCCAGTTCAGCACCCTGCAGCCCTCCCTCAGACCAGCCACCACGCTCAGCAGAGCCTTCCTCCTTCCCTTTATATGCTGCCCTTTGGAGCCAGTGCCAACAGATTAACTTCCTGTACATGGTTTAGCTCTCCTGAGAACAAAACACTTTGTCCTTCAGGGAAATCATTCTGCTCCTTCTCGGCTGACCCCATTGATTAAACCAGGGCCTTTTATCACGATCAGATGGATAGGATCCATCTCAGACATGACTAGGCCTGACTCCATGTGTAGGACTTGCCAGTCACCCCCTTACATGTCATCTGTCTCAGGCTCAGTATGGCTCCAGCACAGAGCAGAACAAAGAGATCAGGATGCATGTTTGATAGCTTTTCATTGAGCCACGGTAATTCTATAGATTATGGTGGATTACATGAGGGATAATTTCAGCTCGGGGGTCTAGCAGGACTACAATTTACAGTAACTCATGTGCAAGAATGTTTGTAAGGCTATGGCCACGTTTCCCAGAAAGCAGACTTTGTCTCTTCAGAGCTCTTTCTCCATGGGTGCACGTTTATGCTATTACCTGTGGTTGCTGAAGAACTTATTGCAGTGTCACAAAGAGGATTATGTTTTCAGGTGGGGAATAATTCTCATACAAATCCTCTTTCCACACAAACAGCTTTAGTTATAAGGAATGTAGTAAAATAGGGCAAACAGAAGAGATTTACACATAATGAGCCAGATTGCCCAGTACATTCCAGCTGCTTTGCACTGCACCGAGGGGTTTAAATTTGCTTTGTGTTGTTGTAGTGACACAACCCAGAATGTGTTTCTAGCTCTGTTCAAATAGTTCTAGAACCTTTTCATCATGGGGTGTGAGCACACTACTGATCACAGAATAAATGGTAGCCATCACCCCAAGACATGGGTAGCTTTCTTCTAAGGTGTTCTGTAACAACATAGAAACAAAGACTGATACTTGTAGCCTGCTCACACGAGGTGAGGAAAAGAAAAAGCCAACAAACCTACATGATTTCTCTGAGGACAGTTTAAACCCAACTGCCCAGCAAGAAAACATAATGCTGTATTTTTGTCTGCTACTGATCAGGACCCTCTTATTTCAGAATTGATGAAACATGACTTACAGAGCTGAGAAAAGGGCATCAATTGTAAACGTCTCAAACTTCCCAAGATACTGTGTTGCAGCAAGAATGACTGAGAGCATTAACAAGTAAAGTCTTATTTCAACTTAATAATTTCCAAGGACTTGAAGGTTCAATATCCAGTCCTAAATAATGTTCTCTGAAGTCATGAGAGATGAGTTTACCCTAACATGACGGAAACCTAATGAGCTTTCATGATGTTTACGTGAGCCATTTCCCTCACCCCATTCTTCAGTTTCCTGCCTCTCTTGCAGTTTCCTTTTCCTAATGGCTAGTTCAGGCAGTTCTGTTTCATTTAATTAGGAACAGCCCTGTTTTCGTGCAGCAGTGACGCAGCTCAGGCTGAGCTGATCCACAGCACCACAGTATGAAACAACCACCTGGCTGCCCAGGGAGTCCCTCGAGACTGCTGTGGCATGCCGGGGCTCCTGCCGCAAGCTCTTTGGGAAAGACTACTTCGGCTTCAGCCGGCGTCAGAGCAGGCACTGAATTTGCGCTGTGAAACAGCACAGGCCAGGCGTTGCTGAGCCACACCGAGTAGGCGGCTAGGGCCGCAGCTCCAGCAGCCACTCTGCCTGCCTGCTCTTCGCTTCTTACTCGGCTAGCAGCAATCTGGGGC
This sequence comes from Semnornis frantzii, assembly GCA_013399775.1. NCBI lineage: Eukaryota > Metazoa > Chordata > Aves > Piciformes > Ramphastidae > Semnornis > Semnornis frantzii. The sequence goes on along the minus strand of VWYK01022842.1, from coordinate 46,163 downwards.
GGGGGGTATTGGTTTTGTTCTGTTGCAAATTTTTAGAACTTAGTAGTAAGTGAAAGGTTACTTTGTATGCCCAGGGTAACGGTAAACACTGAAGGCAACACAGCGCTGCTGTTTTCGGGCCAGTGCTAGTGCGGGATGCGTGCGGCTCTCCACAGAGTGCCTGTGCGTAACCCAGCCAGGGCCCGCGGCTCACTGCGGGGCAGGGACGCCCACGGCTGGATCTGGCGCAGTCTCGCCGGTATGCCGAGCACATGGAGCTTACGGGTACCCCTGTACCCGCACGGCGAGTGAGCGGGCACGGCGGTGCGGGCGCAGCGGGACTCCGGGAGCAGCACGCCACCCTGCCCCGCCTTCATCTCCCCGCAACTACTCGCGCACTCCTCTCCCCACTTGTGCTGCCGCGCAGCGTTTCCCAAACTTTCCTGTGATTCTGTGACTTTCCAGTGGAATTTCAGAAGCGGCGCACGGGAGCTGCCAGCCTGAGCTGAGGCGTTTCCCAGCAGGCAGCCCCGGGTCGGCTCCGCTACACCTCCCCTCAGGCGGCAGACCCCAACTCGCACCGCCCGGGAAGGGCGTGAGGACAGGCATCGCTCCGCCGCCGAGCGCCACCGCCGCCCTCCCTCAGCTCCCGGCTGCCCACTGCTTTGCCAGCGCCGTCAGCCCCCAGTAGCGGGGGGCGGTGAGGCTCTCACGGACCGCGCTGCAGCTCTGGGCCAGCACCGCCAGCCCCTCTTCTCCCACTCCCCGCGGAGGCGCCGAACGCAGTAGGAATCCGCGACGGCGGCACTTTCCCGCACTGCCCTTTGTGGCGGCGGATTCCTTCCCGCTGACGTTCCCATTCGCCGCTCACCGCCCTGGCCCGGACCCGCCGGGCGTCACCCGGCCGCGGGCGGGACGGGGCGGGGTCANAGGCAGCGGGTAGACAGCCGATATGACCCACTTCAACAAGGGGCCCTCCTACGGACTCTCCGCCGAGGTCAAGAACAAGGTACGGGGGGCGGCTGCGGCAGCACGAGGCTCGACCGGGCTTTGTCTGCAGCGAGCAGGCGGGGGCGGGACAAGACGCGACGTCGGGCTACGCGGGGTATGCCTCGGCTTCCGACGGGGATCCCCGCCTGCACGCGGCACGTTAAAGGTGCTCCCGCCGGCGGCCCCCGGGCAGCGCTGTCTTCCATGGTGCTGCTCGCGGAACTCTTAGCCGCGCCAGGAGCCGGAGAGACGTCAGCGCTGGCCCGACCCGTGCTCCATGGTACTCGCTCACCTTCGCGGGTGCTGTCCCCGCCCCCCCCCCCGGGAGCGGGCACGGAGTGGCGCTGGGGCCCGCAGCTGTCCCAAGCCCACGCGCGGAGCCCGTGGCCAGTGCCCGACCCGCCGGGGCAGGGCGCTACCGGCAGCGAGCTGAGAGGAGCGGCTGAGCTGCGGTGCTGCCCGCCCACTGCGCCGCACATTCCAGCCGCATGACCTCATGGGCGCGGGCGGCACGCGGCCAATCGGCGCGGGCCCCGCACAAGCCGCACATTGTGTGCGCTCCCCGCCCCCGCCGGCCCGCCGGGGACACAAAGGCGCCGTGCCGCGCGGGGTCTCTGTTCTGGCGGGGCCTGCCCGGAGCTCCGTGTCCTGCCGGGAGCGCTGCCCTCAGGGGCGGCACCCAGCGGTGGCCGCTGTGACGGGGCTTGTCACAGCGCCGCGGCTTCGGGTCGCGACGGCTGATGAGGCTTTGCCACCGGAGGGCTGTGCACCTCTTGTGCTTTGTTTTACTGAGCTGCTCTGGCTCGTCTTGGGCTTTCTGTGGAACAAAAGGTGCATATCTTCATGTCCTGTTACCCAGGCTGATACCTTGCAGGGAACAGTTGTCCTTAAGAGGAAAAGCGTTTGCAATAATAGCTCTGCCGGTACGTAACTAGAGGTAGGTTGGTGCTCTGTGTCCGTACTGGCAGGGTTAAACTCAAGCATCAGTGTCTAATACTTGGCTGTTTCCCCCGCGTCGCTGCTTTCAGGCTTCAGCACGTGCCCAAATCCTGTTTGACTTGTGGTTGAGTAGGACGGGGAGGAGGGAGAGAAGTAGCTCAGGCATTTAAATTTATGTAGAAAGTCTGAAGTAGCCTGTTGGAAACGTCACAAAATGGACCTTTTCTTTTTTTCTTCCGTAGTTGGTTTTCTTCTGCCGTAAAGTTTGGTGACATCATGTAACTAAATGTGTCCCAAAGTAATGACTAAATGTTTCAATTGGTCTGCAATGTTTTAAAAAAAAAAAAAAAAAAAACAAAAAACACAAGAAAATGTGTTGTGTGTTATTGGATGTGAATTGGGAGTGAAATAAATGGTATTGTGCTGTCCAAAACATTGACAATCATACAGGCTTAACAGGGATTCCTCCGTGGGGAAAACATGGGAAGAGATTCATTGTTCTTTCTTCCAGTGTCTTACTGTCATTGGCCTCCTCAGGGTCTCCAGAGAGGAACTGTTCCAAGCCCCTGCCTTAACAGAAGGTTTGAAACTGGCGCAGTTTTGCTAAGGGGCCTTCTACTTTTCTCTTGTATGTTATTTTGCTCACTCTTTCTGCTTTTTTTTTTTTCAGTGCAATTACTTGCAGAGGGATTGATGTGGCAGCTTCAGTTCCCTTGCCTACAGGCTTCTGCTGCAGTCCTTGAAAATGTCAGTGTAGCAGTGTCATAACTAAAGTATTCAGATGTGGCAGGGGAAAATTAATCTCCTTAAGAAAACAAACAAAAAAAAAAAAACCCAAAGCACCAAGCAAACAAAAAAACTCACCAAGCAACAAATGCTCTAGCAAGAGGTGAAGCTTTGAACTTTTGAGCACATCACATATTCTGTAAGATCAGATTCCAAAGCAGAGTGCCTCTGTTTCTCTGCATCATCCAAGGAGGTAATATATCTGTAAAGATCAGAATCTTCTTCTTCCAGATTCTTCAGTCTCAATATGTTTGAAGAACAAAATCTAGTTTGCAGGATGATTTTTTGGCACTGATCTTAAAGGCGGTTTCAAAGGCACTGAGCTTTGTGCACACGGTGGTGTTACAGGTTTGCCGATGTGCTGCAAGTAGGTGTAGCATCTTCCTGCTTGAATGATGCCCAATGTTAGCTTTGTTGGAAATTGTCAGTGTTTTCCTGCAGAAAACATATGTGTTGATAGCTATGCTGCCTGAGAACCCAGAAAAGTACCCAGGGTTTGGGTTTTACTCTTCATCTTCTCAGTTGGCATTATTTTACTGGTCAGCTTTTGTTTACAAGAGCATTTGAATAGACAAATATAGCACATCCCAGTGCTTTATGTGAATTCTGTTTCATTAACTGATGTTCAAGATTTTTGTCTCTAAGCTTAAGTCTTTGTTTCGTTAGATGTTTAGGAGTTTTCTTTTTTTTTTTTCCTTTTTCCATCCTTTAGAGACTCCACCCTCCTCTTGTTTTGCTCCTTCCCGTAGTGGAGCCTGAGGTGTCTGATTCTGTTACGATCTATCTTCCTCTTTCCTATAAAGAATGTATGGAGTTCAGGTGCCAGTTCTCATCTGTAAGGAAGCTCGTCTGCATGAGAAACATGTAGGTGGTGAAACCGGTGTCATCTCTTTGAAGCTGATCCCCATTTTGCTTGCAATATCTGATCCAAAACAGTCTGTGAGAAGCCCTTTGAGCTGATTGCAGTGGGGGAGTTTCTTCAGTACATGAGACGGTGGTGTGATAGATGAAGCTACAAGCTGATGTTATGCTTGTGTCTAATTTACAACTAAGGAATTAGCAGACACCTTTGCTACATTTTCTTGCTGCATAAAGTGTAGAGCAAACAGGAACTGCAGGCAGGAGGAAGAGTTCCAGTTCTTTCAGCTGCTTCCTAGTGACTGTCCTGCTGGGGCAGAATAGACCCAGGCTTATTTGCGATGCTGGTCCCCTTTGATTGGCTAGGCTTCAAGTTTCTCTCTTGCCAGTGGTCAGTTTCACTTCGAGGAATAATTGAAGTGGGTCTGCTCTGGGAAGGCTGCACCCTCTCTGCCTCTCGGGCTTTTGCTTTCCGGTGCGGGCGGAGGAGCCACCCGAGGGCATGGGTCTCCCCACCCTCCCTCCCCTCTTTTTGCTCCAGCTTTCGTTTCTGGCAGCATGCTCAAGCTCAGCCACCCTCTCTGCCTCGTGATTGCATCAAAGTATAAATTGGAATTAATAGCTTCCTCGTTTATTCCTTCAGCGCTGATCAGTGAGTAAATCCAGCTACTAAATCAATTAGAGTCTCTGGGTTTTCCCACCAATAGCCCTGGCCAGGACAAATGG
>VWYK01022842.1:10662-41860 GCA_013399775.1 Semnornis frantzii | reverse complement strand
CAGCCGTTCCTCACCCTCTGATCTGGCCTGTATGTAATGTTTGAATATTTGCACCTCTTTATTCCTGCCCTAAATTCTTTAAAGGGGTTTTCTTTTGTGTAGGTGATTCCTGACTGGGTATTCGAACTTTACCAAATTGTAAATAGTTCACTGTTTAGGAGTGTACGTTTGTTTGGCGTGGGAATTCATGTAAATTTAATATTTTCCTATTTCCTGCATATTAAATTTGAATATTCATAACAGTGACTCCACCCTTCCCATGGAAAGAGTGTTAGTATTGGGCAGGCTCTTCTATTCCACACACCCCCCCCTTTCGTCTGATGCCCTGCCAGTTTCATCTCTATGTGAGAGGAAGGATGGGCAGGAATATAGTCTGTATGGGGAGTTAACCTCTGCATAGCATTTGACTGTCTTGATTCTAGTCTCTGCCCTTCCTTCCAGGCCATCCTTCTGCCAGGAGACAGGTACTGATCAGTATCATTTTCAAAACTTTTTAAAGACACCAGCGTGATTGAGGTGACTTTATCCTTGCAACTGCTGTCCTGAAAGATCAAGCACTGCTGTTAGGGCAAAGGAAGGGAAACAAATCAAAGGAGGCCGTTAGACAAATGCAACTTGCAGATGAGAAGGTACTTTGTTTAGGAGTGTGCAGGTGGACAGTGGTACTGCCTGCTTTCCTTCTTGAAACTAAATCCAGATTAATAAAGAATTGAAGTCTGTAGTGAATAATGCAAATTAGTCGTAGATATGATTATTGTGTTCCTTCTGAAACTGCTGAGGAGGGAAGTTTTGTGCTGTATTTCACTTGCTACAGGCCAAATGAACAGATTTAATTGTTTTATCCAGAAGTTACTCTTCTATGAACATTGGGGCTCTGCAGCCTGGAGAAGAGAAGGCTTCCAGGAGACCTTGGAGTAGCCTTCTAGGATCTGAAGGGGCCTCCAGGAAGGCTGGGGAGGGACTATTGACAATCCTGCAATTGGCTATCTTGCAGTGTCAGGACAAGGGGCAGTGGGTTTGAACTGGCAGAAGGGAGATTGAAACTGGATGTTAGGAGGAAGTTGTTTGCAGTGAGAGTGGTGAGACACTGGGTGATTCTGTGCTCCACAACCTCCCTGGAGGTGTTCAAGGCCAGGTTGGATGAGGCCTTGAGTGACCTGTGCTAGTGGGAGGTGTCCCTGCCTATGGCAGGGGGTTGGAACTGGATGATCTTTGAGGTCCCTTCCAACCTTACCATTCTGTGATTCTATGATCTTCAACTGGGAACCAGATCTGCATCATTAACTTTCAGATATTGTAACTAGGGTTTTAATAGGTAGATGAAGTTTTGAGTGACTGTGGTTTCTTAGACCTCCTTTCGAAACTGTAATATTACCATTTTCCTTCTTAACGTTTAACTGTCCCTACTGTATCCTTGTTTTAGCCTCCCATACTTCTTGCAGAGTGCTTCTTCAGCAAACCTTGCACGCTGCATTTTATGAATGTTGAGTGAGAACTTTTGCTGCTGCTGAAGTGTATTTCTGTAAATGTTGTCTGGAATTATGAATTAAAATATGAGACTATACTGCATAAAAGCAATGAAAACTTAAGCTTTGAGGGCACAGGTGTATGTCTTCTGTGATCTTGCTTGACTAATCTGATTGCCTACTCATTTGGTCATGGTATCATAGAAGGCTAAGGCAGATCTAAGGATGTAATCTGCCTTGACTTCAGCAAGGCTTTTGATGTTGTGTCCCCCTAACACCCTCAGAACAGCTCAGGAGATGTGGCATAGGCAATTTGTCTGTGAGGTGGATCGAAAAGTGGCTTGATAACAGAGTTCAAAGGGTTGTCATCAGTGGCACAGGGTCCAGTTGGAGGCCTGTAGCCAGTGGTGTTCCCCAGGGATCAGTACTGGGTCCATTTTTTTTCACTATCTTTTATTAGTGATGTGGATGAGGGCACTGAGTGCACCCTCAGCAAGTTCCCTGATGACATAAAACTTGGGGGGGTGGCTGACCCCTGTCAGGCGGAGCTGCCACCCAACAAGGTCTGGACAGGCTGAGAGCTGGGCAAACTACATGAGTTCAATAAGGATGAGTGCAGGGTCCTGCATCTGGAGAGGAATAACAACAAGCACCAGTAGAGGCTGGGGCTACCCTTCTGGAAAGCAGCTCTGTGGACAAAGACTTTGGAGTTCTACGTGGGGCAGCAATGTGTCCTTGTGGCCAAGAGGTATCCTGAGGAACAACAAAAGTGTGGCCAGCAGGACTAGGGAGGTTCTTCTCCCCTTCTACTCTACCCTGCTGAGACCACACCTGCAATACTGTGTCCAGTTTTGGACTCTCCAGTTCACGAGAGATCAAGACCTCCTGGAGAGAGTTTGGTGGAGAGCCATGAGGATGAGTGGGGGACTTGAGCATCTCCCCTGTGGAGAGAGACTGAGAGCCCTGGGTGTAATTAGTCTGGAGAAGAGAAGGCTGAGAGGAGATCTGATTGATGTCTATCAGTAACTGAGGGGTGGGGGTCAAGTGGAGGGGGCCAGGCCAAGCTCTTTTGGGTGGTCAGCAGAAATAAGGCAAGGAACAGTGCATACAAACTTGAGCATAGAAGGTTCATCTCCACATGAGGAGAAACTTCTTTACAGTAAGGGCAACAGAGCCCTGGAACAGGCTGCCCAGAGAGGTTGTGGAGTCTCGTTCTCTGGAGACTTTCCAAACCTGCCTGGATGCATTCCTATGCAGACTTCCCTGGGTGATCCTGCCTTGGCAGGAAGGTTGGACTGGATGATCTCTGGAGGTCCCTTCCAACCTCTGTGATTGTGTGCTGACAGCACAGGATCTCTGCATTCCCATTCTCTTGCACCTGGATGTCGGTAGCTTTTAAAGAAGCAGAATCTTGCAATCATTAGGGTTGAAAAAGATCCTCTAAGATCATCAAATCCAACTGTCAACCCAGCACCACCACAGACTCTAAACCACGTCCCAGAGTGCCATGGCCACACATCTGTTGAACGCTTTCAGGGATGGTGACTCCCCTTCCCTGGGGAGCCTGTTACAATGCCTGAGAACTCTTCCAGTAAATCATTTTATCTTTATAATCTACAATCTACACCTTCCCTGGCTCAACTTGAGGCCATTTCCTCTAGGTAGTCAGGAGAGGAGTCCAGCACCCATCTCACTGCAACACCTTTTCAGGGTGCTGTGGAGAGCATTCAGGTCTGCCCTCAGCCTCCTTTTCTCTAGACTACAACCAACCCTGGTTCTCACAAGGCCTGTCCTCCAGCTTTTTTGCCCTTCTCTGGACACACTCCAGCAACTCAGTGTTGTTCTTGTAGTGAAAGTAACACCTCTAAGTAATCTTTACCCGAGGCAGTACCTTTCGTGTCCTAGTAGCAAATTTAACTCATGTTTGAAGTGCAACCATCCCATGTCATCTTTGTTGTGGTGCAAATGTCCCATTTGTTATCTGGAGCATAAATTAAAGATCCAGTGTTTCGGTGCTTGTGGGAGTACTGTGACAGCAGCATACACACTGAGATTTTACAAAGGGAGTTTGAGAGGAAATAGCAGAAGGGTCTTACAAGATCAGCCCCTGAACTTAGGCTTGTTGCAGTTAATTCATGGTTTCTGATAGTTGATCATAGCTGTTTTACTATCTAAATGCCACTTTCAAGATGTATAGCAGTAAAACTTTTCCCTGAGTCCAATTGCTGTATTTTTTCCAGCTGGATCCAAGCTTTAGCAACAAATTAGCCATTCAAATTAATAGCTTCATAACTCTGTCTTTTACTTTTAGAGTGTTCCAGAAATCTGTTAATCTTAAGGCATCCTGGTTTTTAATAGCCATTCCCAAACCTGCTTTATAGTTGTAATACACAGAGTTAAGTGCTGAGTGAAAACTCTTGCCATAGGCTTAGTTATGAAATCTGTCAGCTAGGTTCACAGAATGTATTCAGTGTAAGGGAATGGTCCTTAACAGCACAGTCAGCAGCAAAACTTTGCACAAAGCATAAGCCTGACAGTGGAATAATTCCATGGCTAAAATCACAGTTAGTGTTTGACACAGTAACTGTGTCTGTCACTTGAAACAGGTCAGTGATAGAAACAATGAAAAATTCTGCTTTGTCAGTCAGTCTTAAGACAGAATACATTTTTTTAATATATTATCAACCAAACAGTGAGAATTCTCCCAGCTTGTTCACAGTATTCCTGCTGGGTACTTCTTTTTCGTGCTTAGTTTTCCTTTGGGCATGCTACCTCTTGCTCACTTGTGTTCAGCAGCACCTCCTAGACACTGCTGCTGCTGCCTGCTTCCCTCCTTCCCTGCTCATGATGTCCCTGTGATGTGCAGGAGCCTCTTGGGTCTCTCAGGAGGTGTTTTCCATCTCAGCTGCTGAAATGTGAGTCTAGCCTCTTGCTGGAGATACTGCAGAGGGCTTTCTTTTGAAGAACCCTGGTCAGACAGCAGCTTTTTTTAAGCTGCAGTGAAGTGGTGATTTGTGTTCTCACGGTGTAATATCCCATGTGTGAAGACTTCTCACACTGATTGAGAAAGTGTATTGATTCAGGAGCCCTAACCAATAGCTACATGGTTGGGTTTGAGATTTGCTTTTTGTTTTGTAAAGGAGGAAGCTATTTCTGCAGTGTCTCCATTCATGTCCATCCTTCACTGTCTACCTCAGCATGTCCACACTGTCTGTCTCAATGTATCTGATCTAGTTTCATCTTTCCCCAACAGTGTCTCAGAACAGGTCTGCTCTCTTAGCATGTTTCAGGTATAGCTTTTCAATTCTATGGCTACTTCAGTAGAACTATTAACACTACAGCAATAGTAAGTAGAACTCCTAACAAGTAGAGAGTGGTGGTCATGAAACCTGGGTAGCGTGGAGTTGACAGTTCATACCTGTAGTACCTCTCCTTTTATGGTAAGCAGAAGCAAGTCATTTGCCATGGAAACTCTTTTTTTCCTTGCCAGAAGCTTGGACATTAGTGCCTCTGTCATCTGCTGAAATCCTCCTGTGTTTGTCAGCCAAGCATTGCCCTTTTTGCACACTTGCCCAGACCAGTGAACAGGGAGCCTGCCTCTGGCAACCCTAGGACAGGCCTGCGAAGTAGACATACCCCAAATCCCATTCCACCCCGAGCGGGTGAGGGTAAACAAACCTGTGAAAGCACTTGCCTTAGTGACATCTGCCAGTCCTTGCTGTAAACCACTGAGACAGGAAATTATTGTTTCCTCAATGTTTTAAATCCCTTATAAACCTTCACATGCCATTGTCAAGTTGACAGTTAAGTTTTGGAGGCCCCCTGGGTCTCAAAACTTGGTCACTGGAGACAGTGCACAGCTGTTCTCAAGCTGCAAGAAATGTGTCCCAGCCCCATGTTAAGCCTCCTGTGAGGGATGTCATTGCCAATCTCATCTCTCGGCTTACATCTTTTTCTAGGAGGGAGGTGATGAGTGGCACAGTGTATCCAGAATTAGCTCCTGCCTCCTGAAAATTAAAGTGGAGGTGGAACAGGAGGCCGCTCTGTGTGTGTGTGTGAAGACAGTGCAGATAAGAGCTGTTGCTGCCAGCAAAGCCTGGGGCCTGTGTAAATGAAGGCTGAGGGTGCTTGCTGTAAGCTTTGGTATTTAACCTTGGGAAGCTCAGGGGCTCTGCACTTCCACATTCAAAGCACTTTCTGTGCATTTTGGAAATGTCTTCTGGTGACCTGGGGTTTGGTGGATTCATAAACTTTTAGTGAAGCTTCTGCTGGTGATAGGACAACATAATAGACACCCTTAAACATGAACTCAGCCAGTTTTAAGTACGGAGCCCTGCATCCTTTGATTTATTGTAAACATAAGATGCAATGGTTTAGGAGTTCCCCACCCCTCCACTCTATGAAAAATCCCCCAGACTAGACTCAGCCAGCTGGAAGTTAAGGACTGAAGCTCTATTTACAGCTTAGCAAAAATGTACAAGCAGAGATAGACACAATAGACAGGAATAGTTACAGACATAGACAAGTTAAAGGTAATACAGAAACAAAATTCCCCTCCCAGAAATCCACCCAACCACCCTTCCACCTTCTTTCCACCCCTCTACCTTACCCCAGGGTCTGGCAAGGTAAGTTTGGAGGATGGGCCAGGGTGGTTAGAAGCGGAGTGATGAATTGGGTTAACAGCAGAAAGGCCAGCAGACACAGCAGCTCCCACAGAGTGAAACTCTGTACCTTATCTATCTTTGTGTCCGTGTTTTTATACATCTCAGCAAGCCTATGAGCGCAGCAGCCATCATCAGTGTTTGCTTTTCACAGCCTATAAGCTAATTGTTTTGATTAGAATATTCCAGTTAGCCTCAGACCAACACAACATGCAAGCTCACAGTATACCTCCATCAGCCAGAACACCTCTGAAGAAAGCAGAGTTTGGCAGAGTCAGAACAATTAAGTGGGATTGTAGTCTCAGAAAACAAAAAGCTGAATTTGCATTATGGTCAAGTTTGCTGGTTTGAAATGGACAAGCGAATGTGCGCACAGGAAGGTCTCGTTCAGAAAGATACTTCTCCTAGTCCTGTTACCAAGTCAGGAGCCTTAAAAGACAGGTGGATGCAGGCATGCCTTGGTGTGGAGTAATGATTTTCTTAGCTTTTTCCTCTCGTCTTGTGGGTTTGCTGTGGCTGTTTTAGGACATTAATGTGGAACCTCTTTCTTGCCTTCAGATGATTTGTAATTTGCCTCGCAGAATGAAGGATAGAAGCTTTTCTGTACTCAGCGTGGTTGGCTCCTGCACCTCTAACACTGTGTCCGCTGCATGACGCCACCGTGTGCACTGCGTAACATCGAGTGTGCTGTGTATCACTGTATGTGCTGTGTAACTGTGTGCGCCGCTTAACTCAGTGTGTGCTGTGTAACACCACCATGTGTGCTGCGTGACACCAAATGTGCTGTGTATCACTGTACGCCGCTGTGCAGTGCCTCCCTGTGCGCTGTGCAGTGCCTCCCTGTGCGCTGTGCAGTGCCTCCCTGTGCGCTGTGCAGTGCCTCCCTGTGCGCTGTGCAGTGCCTCCCTGTGCGCTGTGCAGTGCCTCCCTGTGCGCTGTGCAGTGCCTCCCTGTGCGCTGTGCAGCGCCTCCCTGTGCGCTGTGCAGCGCCTCCCTGTGCGCTGTGCAGCGCCTCCCTGTGCGCTCTGCAGCCGACTCGTCCTTTTAAGGCAAATTTTGCAGCGATTGCCATCCCCTGTGGAACCGTACAGGAAAGGCCTTCAGTGAAAATGGGCTTGAGGCCCGGACATGTAGGGAAATTTGAAACAGATTCTTTGTAAGTGAGATCATGTGAAAATCCTTTTTTCTTTAAGAGGGAACTCTTCTACTTAAGAATGCTTCTTGTAAGTATCTGATTCTAAACAGTTGCTGACTTTGTGCAGCCATCTCCAACAGCAAAGGCTCTCCTCTGGGTAAATGTTTTTGTTTGCAGCAATGCCTCAGAGTAGCTTCTGGTGTTGTTTCTCTTTAGTTGGACTGAACAGCCATGCTTTCCTCAAAAGCAGTTGTAACTTTCTTCAGGCGGGTGGTTCTGTGTTTAGGTGTGGGGCTTTTCTGTGTTGTGTTTTGGGTGGTTGGGTGTGTTTGGTTGGTTTTGGTTTTTTCCCTCCTCTTTAAACCACTGCAGAGTTTGGTAGACTATAGGAAGGAAGACAATTAAACTTCTTGCTGCTTGTAGAAACCTGTCACTTACCTGAGGCAGATACAATTCTGGATGTATAGGTGACAAAGCCTTCCAGGTGTTGTCATCCCGGAAGAACTGGCAGTAAGAGAAGCCCATTACAGCGAGGCATGAAGCGCTGCAGTCCCAGCTGCACTCTAGTGCCCTGTTTGAACTCTCACCAAGCTGCCTGACTCAGTCCCAGTTGCTGCGCCAAGAGTGCTTTAGGCCTTAGCAACTTGCTCTGATCACTAATTCTTGCTCCTTCCTGAAAGATGGGCTTAAACCATTCCATTTGTCAGTGCTGGGACAATGCAACATGGCCTCTGCCTGTGCTGGAGAGGGAACCTGTGCATTTAGGGCAGCATTTTGCAAAGCTTGCATCAAGACTGCAGTTTTGTGTAACTTTTGAGAGATCTGAGCCATATGCCGCTGTAAAACACAGTTCCTCTGCTTTGCTAAGTGAAGAAGGTTTTAAGAGGAGAAAAAGATTGAGTCTCAGCCTAAAATAATCAGCTTCTCTAGTCCTGTTTGGAAGGTGAATTTGGAATGCTCATCAGCATAGAGGGCTGCAGGGCCATAATACAACTAACTTGTGTGGTGTACTTTAGAAGGTGTTCTACTGGAGAGTAAAATACCTAAAGGAGAAGGAATATCATAGGATATCGGGGGTTGGAGGGGACTCAAAGAGATCGAGTCTAACACCCCCTGCCAGAGCAGGGCCATGCAATCTAGCTCAGGTGTGATGGTTTGGGAGTTACCTGTCCCCCACACACAATGAACTCACCCAGACTAGATTCAGCCAGCTGGAGGTTAAAGACTGAAATTATAGTTACAACTTAGCACCATGTACAAGCAGAGATAGACACCGTATACAGTTATAGACAAGTTAAAAGTCATACAGAAACAAAATTCCCTCCAAAGCAATCAGACTGCCAGGAGGCTCCTGACCCAAACTTCCCCCCCGGCCATTCTCTCCTCTTCTCTTCTCTTCTCCCTTCAGCACTAACCAGATCAATCCCCATATATCTCACATGATAGATCTGGAGAGATCTGAAGTGAGAGGTCAAAAAGACAATAAGAGGTTAGAGGACATAAAGGGTTAGGTGTGAATAGAGTTAAGGCAGAAACAACCCCAAACTGCCAGAGAGAATGAGCAGAACTGAGAACTCGCTGAGCAGTGTGTGAGCAGTCTCTGAGCTATATTGTGCCTGGCTGCACTTCTCAGCAGCAAGAAGAGGTTACTGTTGTTGGTTTTTTTTTTTCTTCTCACAGCTAGAGATTTAATGTGTCTCAGTAAAATAATCCAATTAGCCTCAAACCAGCACACTCAGGTCACAGAGGAATGCATCCAGTCAGGCCTTGAAAAGGCTCCAGAGAAGGAGTCTCCACAACCTCTCCGGGAAGCCTGTGCCAGTGCTGAGACCCTTACAGTCAAGAAGTTTCCCCTTGCATTGAGCTGGAACCTCCTGTGCTGCAGCTTCCATCCATTGCTGCTTGTCCTATCCCAGGGAACAGTGAGCAGAGCCTGTCCCCCCACTCCGGACCCCCAGCCCTCAGGTAGTTATAAACATTTATTAAATCCCCTCTCAGTCTTCTCCAGACTAAGCAGCCCCAGGTCCCTCAGCCTCTCCTCACCAGGCAGTGTTCCAGTCCCCTCGTCATCCTCATAACATTCCACTGGGCCCTCTCCAGCACACCCCTGCCCCTCTTCAACTGGGGAGCCCAAATATGTAATATGTAATTTCCTGTATTGCTATAGTAGAAACATAGAGTGCTGATTAATGTCACCATTTCCAACCCTTGAGAACTACTCTCCCAGCAGTTCAAGTAGCGTTTGTCTTGGAAGGTGGTTCCTGGGTTACTAGGAAAACCAGCCTGGTTCAGACTTTCTGGCTTCGGGTTTTTTTGTGCTGACTATGTACCAGGTGGTTCTGTTGGATTGTTTTTGTAGATCTGTTTTCCGTACAAAACACCCAGGTGTCACTGCAGCCTCCTGGTACAACAGCTCACCAGTAGCTCCCATGCAGAGCTCAGCAGGTGGTTTTGGAGTCACAGAATCACTAACATTCCAGTTGGAAAAGACACCCAGGATCACCAAGTCCAAGCATTATCCCTACTCTACAGAGTTCACCCTTAAACCATATCCCCAAGCACCACATACAAACCACCTTTAAACACATCCAGGGTTGGTGACTCCACCACCTCCCTGGGCAGCACATTCCAGTGCCTGACCACTCTTGCTGGGAACAATGTTTCCTGGTGTCCAGTCTAATACTGCCCTAGGGCAGCTTGAGGCCATTCCCTCTTGTTCTGTCACTAATGACCTGTGAGCAGAGCCCAGCACCAACCTCTCCACAACCTCCTTTCAGGTAACTGTAGACAGTGATGAGGGCTCCCTTCAGCCTCCTCTGTTACACACTAACCATCCCCAGCTCCCTCAGTCTCTCCTAACCAGATTTATTCCCCAGGCCCTTCCCAGCGTCCTTGCCTTCCTCTGCACTGGCTCCAGCACCTCCACATCTCTCTTGTTCTGAAGTGCCCAAAACTGAACACAACACTCAAGCTGTGGCCTCACCAGAGCTGAGTCCAAGGGCACAATCCCCTCCCTGCTCCTGCTGACCACAGCATTTCTAATCCCAGCCAGGATGCCTTTGACTTTCTTGCCCACCTGGGCACACTGCTGCCTCATATTGAGTTGTTTGTCTGTTACAACCCCCAGGTCCCTTTCTGCCAGGCAGCTCTTCAGCCACACTGCCCCAAACCTGTAGTGTTGCTTGGGATTGTTGTGGCCCAAGTGCAGGACCTGGCACTTGGCCTCGTGGGAGCTTATCCCATTGGCAGTGGCCATGGATCCAATCTATTCAAGCCCCTCTGCCGACCAACACTGCCACTCAGCTTGGTGCCATCTGCAAACTCTCTGCTGGTACTGCTTTGTGTCTGCATCAAGGTCATCAATAAAGGTGTTAAACAGAAGTGGTCCCAACACTGAGCCCTGGGGAACACCACTCATGCCTGACTGCCAGCTGGCTTTAGCTGCACTGACCACCACCCTTTGGCCCCTTTCGCCCAGCAGTGCTTTACCCAGCAGAACTGTGCCCGTCCAAGCCATCAGCAGCCAGTTTGGCCCTGAGAGTTTGCCTCTTGAGAGGCAGTGTTTATTTCAGTGCAAAGAGCATCTGTGGGCACCACTGAAACTGTAAAATTGTTTTCCCTAGAGGGGAGCAGTGCCAAAGGCTTTTCCTCAGTCTAGGTAGGCAATACCCACAGCTTTTCCCTCATCCCACACTCATCTTGGCATAGAAGGAGATCAGGTTGGCCAGGCAGGACCTGCCCTTCATGAACCTGTACTGGCTGGGCCTGCTCCCCTGGTTGTTCTCTCTATGGTCTGTAATAGGCATATCCACACCTGGCTGAGGAGAAACTTTGTATCACAGTGTTCCTGGGAGTGAAGACGGCAGTGATTTCAAATAAGAGGCATTATAGGAAATATTTATGTGTACATCATATACTATTATCTATGATATAACTGAATCATCTGCATTTAAACCGTTCGGTAATGCAGAGACAAAGGGACTTGGTGGCACCAGGCATAATGCACAGTGGCAGAAGGTGCTATGGCTCGAAGTGGCAGCTGCTGGCTACAGAGAACTGCCAGGAAGCTGTGACTGTGCAGAAGTCAGAAGTGTGAGGAACAGGCCTCTGTGGGTGAGGGCTCTGCAGAGAGCGAGGGCAGCAGTGCTGAGTCCAGGCGCAGGGGCACAGCTGAGCTGCTGGTGCACTTGGGGGCAGAGACTGTAGTGTTTGCTTCCTCAGTAGTGTGCAGGCTGCCATAAAGTCATACTGGCAGCCAGGGAGTAGAATGCTTGGTTCTTGCAGCCTGCTGATCTGGCTACTAGCACCAGGCATGGCTGTAACATGAGTTGGAGACTTTGTGGCAGGACTCAATCTGACTTCAGAAGCAGTGCTGTTGGGAAGGGTGCCAGGAGTTGAGGGTTAATGCTCGTTCATCCTCCCTTTAAAGGCTGTAAGCCTACATTTTGGTTTACAGAGAGCACAGTGAGATGATAGCAAGTTATCAGTGATGTTACAGGTGAAAAGTGCTGTTGAATATTTAGCAGAAGGGATACAGCTGCAAGGTTTGTGTGTGCTGTGGTGTGGTAGGATGCAACTTCCAATGTTAGTGCTTCCCCGTGCTCTCGTCTGCATTTTTATTGTCCCTTTGGCTTTCTTATGCACAAATTTGCCTCCTGACATTTGCATGCAGTCTTGGTCAACACAGATAAAATTAACAGGGAATTGTAATTTGTTCTTATGATGAAAGGTCATTGAGTAGGTAGCTGAAATGGCCAGAAGCTCCCCTTTACAAAACTCTTGTTACACTCTCACTCTATCTCACCCACTATGCTATTTATTTAGTCTGTGACTAGGTAACCACTCTCCTGGCAGTCTAAAACAGCTAAAACTGTTCAGAAAGACACTCATCTATGTCCTCGTTGGTCTCCCTCCCTGCTGAAGCTTAGATACGTTACTTACACTGTAGCATTTTAACCAGAAAGTTTTTACTTGGTTGTATAACTAAAAAAGAAAGGAACCTAGAAAACCTTTATTCTGGCTTAGAAGAAGGATGCTTACCCTGCTGTGCCCTTCCCTCGGTCACTCACATCAACCAGTGAGCTCATACCCCTAGTTTGCAGTGGACATTTTGCCATCTGAGTGGCGTAGGTACGAGATTCAGAACAGCATGTGGTGAACAGAGCAGGGCAGCTCAGGTGTCAGCAGCAGTTCTGGAGAAAAATTTAGGACTAGCCATATTGTCTGCCTCACTCTCACTCATGAGAGGTAAGGGCTCCAGAGATCTTCTGCCCTGGTGCCCAGGGCATAATGATGTTTGCATCTTTCCCCACGCACCAGTGCCATGCGAGTGATGGAGAGGTATCAGTGCTGGTGTCTTTGGCCTCCGGAGGGGCAGTCTTTGTTTCAGTGCAAAAAACATCTCTGGGCACCACTGAAACTGTAAAATTGTTTTGCTCACATAGTTACAAATCAGTGAAAATTGAAAGATGCATAGAGGAATGAATTGCTGCTTGGAACTTAGACAGCTTTTGGTCTTTCCCCTTAGTTATCTTTTTGCTTTTAGTAGGTATGACATAAAGGTGGAAACGCAAAATTAATATTAAACTGTCTGGCTAGGCATGGATTAAACTCAGTACTCAGTCTGTGTGCAGTTCTGGAGCCCCCAGCACAGGAAGGACATGGAACTGTTGGAGTCAGTCCAGAGGAGGCCACCAAGATGCTGAGAGGGCTGCAGCAGCTCTGCTGTGAGGACAGGCTGAGAGAGTTGGGGCTCTGCAGCCTGGAGAAGAGAAGGCTTCCAGGAGAGCTTGGAGTGGCCTTGCAGGATCTGAAGGGGGCTGCAGGAAGGCTGGGGAGGGACTATTGACAAGGTCTGGGAATGGCAGGACAAGGGGAATGGGTTTGAAGTGTCAGAGGGGAGATTGAAAGTGGATGTTAGGAGGAAGTTGTTTGCAGTGAGAGTGGTGGGACACTGGCACAGGTTGTCTAGGGAGGTTGTGGAGCACAGAATCACCCAATGTGATCAAAGATCACCTTCTGTGCTCCTCAACCTCCCTGGAGGTGTTCAAGGCCAGGTTGGAGGAGGCCTTGAGTGACCTGTGCTAGTGGGAGGTATCCCTGCCTATGGCAGGGGGTTGGAACTGGCTGATCATTGATGTCCCTTCCAACCTCAACCATTCTATGATAAGACCAACATGTCCCATATTTACTATAACTCCAGTAAGCTCTCTCTGCCTGATATTTTTTTAATGGACTGAAAAACTGCTGATTTATTGTAACTTCAAGCAGGGATATAGGGTGCACCAGATCTCTCCCTATAAAGAATATTAACATGTAAAACTAAAGACTTTATTCACTTTGAAAAACTGTGTGTGTGGCCTCTTCAGGTACTGCCTTAAAGTCCTGCCTATTTCTTTTATCTCCAGGTTTTCTGTTTGTTAGTCCCAGTGACTTATAAAAAAAACTATGCAGTGTGCTGAAACTCTTTCTTGAGACACTGTCAGAGTAGTTTTCCAGAGCAGCAGCAGCAATGCAGCCAGCTGAACTCTTACACCAGAGATATTGCACTGCTCTAGCCCTTGGGGTACAGTGTGTGCTGTGTAATTTGGAAAAGATTAGTAGGCAAGGACAGCTGAAAGCCTGTGTGATATCAGTTATGGTGTGAAATGCTGGTTAAGATTAGCACTCAAACTACACATCCAGTAACTCAGAGGGACACAAACAAGTCATTAGAATTGGCTGACAGAACTCCACTTGCTTCCAGGAATGCTCACCCTTGGTAAAGCCAGCGGTGGTTGCTGTTCTGTGCTGCAGCTGCAGGAAGGGCTCTACACTGAGAGGTCCCAAACAGGAAAAGTCCTCCACCAACAGAACAGGATGCAAGAACTGGGTGCAAAGGGGCAGAATCCCCTCCCTTGCCCTGCTGCCCACACTGCTCCTGCTGCAGCCCAGCACACAGTTGCTGCCTGGGCTGCATTCACACTGTAGGCTCATGTTGAGCTTTTCACCAACATCATCACATCGATGCTGTCTCTGGACAGTGCTTACGCAAGCACTGCAGTGACACCCAAAGGCAATTGCAAACCTCTTGAAAAACTCAGCATTTGAACACCAACAAGTAAACATTTTCAGAAGTGGTGAAATTCCATCTAATTGCTTCAAAGTTTCCTCAGCAATAGGGACAGCAACCTGATCTCCAGTTGTAATCTGGCACTTGGAATGCACTTAAGTGTTCAATTAAGACAACGTTGGGCATATTTTTCCTTTATATGCTTTCCAAGAAGCAGTAAAATCTCCAAGCTTGCAGAAGTCTTTAGTTCTTGCCTTCCTTTGGGGAAGGAAGAGTGCATGTGTCCTTTGCTGGCATGATCATGGACTTTAAAAACTTATTCCCAGATCTTAAATTAAATGAAATTTTAGAAGAATAAGGTGTGGGAAGACAACTCCAGTTTTATTCCAGACACCTGTAACTGCTGCATGGCTGCACTATGACTTAGCATTGCCTTGAAGGTACACTAGGTTGCATCCAGAGCAGCGTGGAGAGAGGGGATCCTGCCCCTCTGCTCTGCTCAGACCTCACCTGCACTGCTGTGTCCAGCTCTGGAGACCTTGACACAGGAGGGACATAGACCTGATGGAGCAGGTCCAGAGGAGGCCATGAAAATGCTCAGGGGTAGCTCTGCTGTGAGGACAGGCTGAGGGAGCTGAGGGTGTGCAGTCTGGAGGAGAGAAGGCTCCAGGGAGACTTCATAGTAAAAGAGGCCTACAAGCAGGCTACAGAGAGGCTGTTTGCAAAGGGCTGCAGGGACAGGATGAGGGCAGTGGCTTCAAACTAGAGCAGAGCTGATTTAAATTGCTTGTTAGGAACCATGAGGCTGCTGGAACAGCGGAACAGGTTGCCCAGGGAGGGGATTGGGCCCCATCCTTGGAGCTATTCAAGGTGAGGCTGGACAGGGCTGTGGGCAACCTGCTCTAGTGGAGAATGTCCCTGCTGAGGGCAAGGGGTTGGACTGGCTGAGCTTTGGAGGTCCCTTCCAAGCCAGAGCATTCTGTGATCCTGTGATTCTGTTCCATTTGTGTGGAACTGAAGAGCTACAGCAGAAATGAGCCTCTCCCCTGTCTGTACAACAGGCATGCTAAGGTGGCCATTTCAGCATGGCTTGGGCTGCCAACCATCAGCCCACGTTGCCCGTGGGCTTCGAGCTGGAGTATCAGAGCAGCACCAGGTTGTGGCCTTGCTGCTCATCCTCTTGCTTGTTCTGGACATGTCCACAGAAGCACATCCTGTGTTTCTAGCTGTGCTAGGCTGTGCCTCTAGCTTCAGATTTCGTAGGGAAGATCATTTCCACCAGATGGCCAGGATCTTGCCTGATGCTACTCCTCACTCTTCTAGGCCTGTCTTTGGATCTGCCTCTCCTGCACAGATACTTCCTTTCAACAGGTTAGCAACTGACTCAGCTGGCTGCTGCTCTTCTGTAAGTTTAAGCAAGCTAGTTGAGTTCCACCAGCTGTTGCAGGGAAGACAATGAAGGCTGTGACCATGTAAGCCTTGTTTCCATAGGGAATAAAAGTAGCCATGAGCAGTAGTCTGTAAGTGGATCACCAGGTGAGGAAAGAGAAAGATGACAACCAGCTTCCCCATACACCATTTTCAAGATGTTAACCTTGCTGGGAGCCCCTCGAAAGCCATGACGACTAAGCATCTACTGTTACTGCCATCACTGCCAATGAGGGATGTGGCTGTGGTGCTTCTGGCCCTGAACTTCAGGAAGGTACAAGAGGACAATCTATCTCTGTAAGGAAACCAAAATGCAGAGGCTTCCTGTATCAAGCTGGCAACTTCAGCTAGTTCCTGTAGTCTGCTTCTCAGCTCTCTATTATCCCAACATCTAAAGTAATTTTCCTCACATTATGACCTGAGTTTTCCTTATTTTATTTTTTTTTTCCCTGATACTTAACTCTTTTAGACCAGCTTTGGTCTAAAATAGCTCCTGGCACTGAGGTATTCGTTATCTCATGCAGAATATTGCGCAAAATTTTATACCTTAAGATCTTGCTGAGAGAATGTTTTAGTTCATCATCCCTATCTGTAACTAAGGCACCAGAGCACCACCATTACAAACAGTCTAAGGACAAGAAGTATTGCTCAGAGCAGTTTCTGAAGTAAAGCCAGGGATGGAGGAATTTTCCATTCCCCTTGGATGAAAAGTGAGTGCAGAATAGTGTGACTTAGAGTTTGTTCAGTCTGGAGTTGGGGATTGCTGATGCTAGCCAAAACGTAGCATTTGCCTCTCTCTGGGTGCTCCAGAGAGGTTGGCACTGCTATCTCCTGCAGTCTGAATGGCTCATCAGTGGCCTTCCAGGGCTGCAGGCTAACACTAGGTAGAAAGCAGTGAGGCTGTGTGCAAATCTGAGTGTGGGTGGCTCCACACTGCTCTCCTGTTAGGAGCCTGTAGTGGCTGATGTGGCTGAGCTGAGTTGCCCTGAGGCAGATGGGAGGCACCAGGCAGCCCTTCTAAGGAGGGCTGAGAAGTGTTGCCAATCTCCACACGAGTGGCAGCTATTTATGGCAAAACAAGTGGCAGTGCTTCCAGTGATACAATCCCTGAGCTCCAGTCACCAACACTGCAAAGCATTGCAACAGTGCCAGGTTCAGGCTGCAGGAATTTTGGAGCACAGGCCCTGTTTGCTGCTGGCATTGTTGAAGGTCACCAGGTTTGGGCATTCCATTCACACAGATTAACTTCTAGTGACTGAAGCACTAACTAGCACACTGAGTAGAGCGCTTCAAACGCCTGGAAAAGAAGTTTTGAAGTCACCTTGCGAAGAGCTCTGGGCCTCTGATACCCTTAACTTCAAAGCCCCCTGCAGGTTTTTTTTCTCTTTGCAATTTAAGACTTAAGATCACAGTTGATTCCATCAGTCTTCCAGAAGGGTGAGAAAAGGGAGCTAAGAGATAAAAAAAGTGAAGTTTAAAAAAAGTTCATAATTCTTAATGCTGTAGCAGCAAGGGCAGACCTCACTGGGTCATGTCCATTAATAATCACCTGCAGACCAGTGCCAAGTGGCTCCCTCAGGGGTCAGTGCTGGCACCAGTGCTGTTTGACATCTTTGTCAGTGCCATGGACAGAGGAATCAGGGCAGCCTCAGCAAGTGTGCAGATGGCACCAAGCCATGTGGCACTGTTCACTTGCCAGAGGGCAGGGATCCATGCAGAGGGACCTGGACAGGCTGCAGAGCTGTGCCCAGGCCAACCTCAGGACATTCCACAAGGCCAAGTGTAAGACCCTGCAGCTAGGTAGGCACAATGCCAAGCACAGCTGCAGGCTGGGTGGGGAATGGCTGAGAGCAGCCCTGAGGAACAGGCCCTGGGGGTGTGGGGTGAGGAAAAGCTCAAGCTGAGGCTGCAGTGTGAGTGCAGCCCAGACAGCAACTGTGTGCTGGGCTGCAGCAAGAGCAGTGTGGGCAGCAGGGCAAGGGAGGGGATTCTGCCCCTTGGCTCTGCTCTCCTCAGACCCCAGCTGCAGTCCTGGGTGCAGTTCTGGAGCCCCCAGCACAGGAAGGACATGGAAGTGTTGGAGCCGGTCCAGAGGAGGCCACCAAGATGGTGAGAGGGCTGCAGCAGCTCTGCTGTGAGGACAGGCTGAGAGAGTTGGGGCTCTGCAGCCTGCAGAAGAGAAGGCTTCCAGGAGAGCTTGGAGTGGCCTTGCAGGATCTGAAGGGGGCTGCAGGAAGGCTGGGGAGGGACTATTGACAAGGTCTGGGAATGGCAGGACAAGGGGAATGGGTTTGAAGTGTCAGAGGGGAGATTGAAAGTGGATGTTAGGAGGAAGTTGTTTGCAGTGAGGGTGGTGAGACACTGGCACAGGTTGCCCAGGGAGGTTGTGGCTGCTCCCTCCCTGGAGGTGTTCAAGGCCAGGTTGGAGGAGGCCTTGAGTGACCTGTGCTAGTGGGAGGTGTCCCTGCCTATGGCAGGGGGTTGGAACTGGATGATTTTTTATGTCCCTTCCAACCTTACCATTCTATGAGTAATCATCTGTCTTGAATAAAAGGCAAGCTCACCCTAGTCTCTGGCTGAATGACTTCAGATCTGTTCTGTGAAAGCTGACGTGTAGAAATGCACACCTGAGCAGCAGTGTTCATGGCATGGCAGAGCTCTGGTGGTCATGGAACACTTCCACTGAAGCACAACTTTGACAGAGTATTTTTCCAGAGAAGTCAGTGTTCCTCTGCAGCTGTCAAAGGACTCTTGCCAAGCTCCTGCAGTGCTTACAGTGTTAAGTGTATCAAAGTGCTACTCTACAAAAGAATGTGTAGTAAAGCCATAGCCACCATCGGGGCTGGGGGACATCAGCCTCACATCCCTGCCCTGGCATTCAAACCCCAGCAACACAATTCCTGTGTAAATAGTGTACTCTTGGGAACAGATTGCTGGGGGTGGGGGATTCTCTTGTGAAGTGACTTTGTAACTCTTGTATTGCAGATCGCCCTGAAATATGACCCTCAGATTGAAGAGGATCTGCGCAACTGGATAGAAGAGGTTACAGGAATGAGCATTGGTGCCAACTTCCAGCTGGGGCTGAAAGACGGCATCATCTTGTGCGAGTAAGCATCTGCTAAGTAAGCTTATTGTTAGCAGTGTTCCACTTCTGAGGAAGTGAGGAGAGCCTTTGTGAAGACTCCTCTTGAGCACATCACCAATAACTGTGAGAGGTAACTGACAGCAGGGTGGGAGACAGCTTCTGTGGTCCTGTGGATTAAGGATGAAGACTTCAGCCTCCTTTCTAAGTGTTTCTGCTCTTCTCTGTAATAACCAAGTGGCACACAGTTCTTCTGGTCTCTTGGACTTGTTAGATCTGAGATCTGGCATAACTATGTACAAAACAATTAACCCTTTTGATTAAACTAACGCACCTAATAAAGCATGAGTGGGAATAGTATATAATGCCTGCACAGATGGTATAAAGACAAGATCTATTGTTTAAGCATTTCCCTTTTTTTCACCTCCCCAGGCTTATAAATAAGCTGCAGCCAGGATCAGTGAAGAAAATTAATCAATCAAAACTAAATTGGCACCAGGTAAAACAACCAAAAAAATACCCCCAAAACTACTTCTCTAACCCCTCCAACCCCCAAACAGTTCCTTTGTTCTGTATTAACAAGTTTGCTATGAACATGTTACACCTTAAATCATGCACAGGTTTTGTGTATGGTACAAGCACTGCAGCTGACGATACTGCACACAGCAGCAGCATTCAGCAGCAGGATGGGTCAGAAAGGGCAGCTGAGCATTCCTTTATAATAGTGCACTAACTGTTAGGCAGCATTGCAGGGGGGAGAAGAACATCAAGCCTCATAGCAAAGTCTTCCTCCAAGTTCAGACAAGCTGCTACCTAATTTTATTAGATGAACTGGAGTGTTCCATCCAGGCAGTGCTGCAAGGTGTGGCCTGAACAACTTGTCTGTACCAGGTCATCACTGCATGGAGTGTCCTGCTGGTGGAGAGGACAGGGAGGGAAGGGAGCTAAACAGAAGAAATGGTTGTGAACCAGGGGCCAGTAGGGTGCAGACCACAGCATGCCTTTCATTTCAGTCTGCCCAGAGTGCTTCCTTCTAGCATTCTCCCTACCAAGGGACTGTCAGGCACCAAGTGTTGGAAGGGCTACTGGTTAGAGCTGACTGCCTTGTCTTGTTGCTGGGTCTAGCTTAGCACTGCTATGTTGTCCCCTCGGTTTCATTGTCATTGAACACTTCGAAGTGTGGTGGAGGATTTTTATGTAAAATAAAACCAGTTTGAATCCCTCTGAAGACTTGAGAAGGGAAGCTGCTCTGTGGCCCTTACAGCATCAGAGGAGTATTGCTTTTCAACTTCTACAGCACAGAGTGCTGGACAATTGCAGTGAATCCCAGCATTTCTGCTGAGTTTTTCTCAAGAGGTAAGCAAGACAATACCTCCAAACCCAGTCAGATGTTCTTACTCTGCACAGAATCATGGTTTTACTGGGTCACCAGCTGCTGCAGTCACATAGCCTGAGCAGCAGGGCAAGCTGCCCAGTTAGAAGCAGGGGTTAGGTAGGTGTTTCTCTGACAAGGGACACAGTCGAGGCAGTTTTGTTGTCAAAGCTCCATCTAACAAAGTCTGTAATGCTCACTGATGGGAAGATGCCAGGACAGAGAAATCCTCAGGCTGCTTTCTGAAGTCAGTATTAGAACTAGACCTCAGGCTGAACCATGCCAACTGTTTTGTCCAGTTTGCATAAGGTAAAGACTTGTGTAGAACAAGCGAAAGAAACCAAAACCAGAAACCTTTCTAAGTAGTTTCTGAACTGAAGCACTGAGTGGGAAACTGTTTCTTTTTTTTTCCCCTTTAGCTGGAGAACATTGGGAATTTTATCAAAGGCATTCAAGTGTATGGTATGAAGCCACATGACATTTTTGAAGCAAATGACCTTTTTGAAAATGGCAATATGACTCAAGTACAGACAACTCTAGTGGCACTAGCTGGCTTGGTAAGTACTTGTATCCGTGGCAGTGGCACAAAGCCACGGGCCAGTCCAGATAGATACACCCTTCTGCTCCTGCATAGGTGGAAAATGGCCTATACTGTGAGCCTGGGGTACTTCAGAGGGCTGTGTCCTGCCACATGCCTCCAGGGAGGGCTTGGAGTTCAGAGTTAGAATTCTTGACTGGAGCTCTGTGTGTACATGCAGAACCTAGGAGGCTTTCAGGAGAACACTAATCCCTGCAGAGGATCCTGCTGACCAGCCCCTGGGGAGTGTTTGCCATCTTCCAGCAGCAGGGGGACTTACCTTCTGGGGAGCATGGCTGGCAGCATGGGGGACTTACCTTCTGTCACCCCTGCCAAAACTGCTAAGAGATGAACCTGCTTTGTGGCATTGCTTGAGAGCCCAGGATCATGGCCATAAAGGCAGTGTTCCAGTCACAGAAAATACACTTTAAACAATGGATACTCTCTTATTTTCCCTCTCCCTAAACAGGCAAAAACTAAAGGTTTCCATACTACAATTGACATTGGTGTCAAATATGCAGAGAAACAAGCACGAAGTTTTGATGCAGGAAAACTCAAAGCTGGTCAAAGTGTGATTGGCCTGCAGGTATGTCTGGCATTGACTCGGTTGTGGGATTTCACGAGGCAGGAAATTGTAAAATCTGCAGTTATTTTATTTCCAGAAAGCCCTGCCCACAACTTTATATAAAATCAGTTATATCAGGTTCATAAATTTGTTAGGGAAAATCTTCAGCAAAGATGCTTACAGGGAATTTAGTAATTCAGGAAAATCAGAAAGCTTGGGAAGGTTTGCTATTAAAAAAATAGCTTTGCCAGACTTACAAACAAAGGCAGCCTGGAGCCCTAGGGAACGTCTGTGCTGCTCACTGCAGTGGAGTAGGAATTGGGAGATGGTCCCTTGGCTCCTTGTGGGCAGTCTGGCAGTGCCTTGAAGTGCAAATCGTGGGGCAGCACAGGGTAGAGCTCAGGCTGCTCACAGAGTACCCACGGTTAGGGCAGAGGCAGGTCCCTTCCACAGGCAGGCAGCAGCTGACGGTCGAGAGCAGGGACTGTGCTTTCTGGCACCGTTCTTGCAGATGCCCCTCAAGGACCGACTCCTGGTCTAAATCAAGGTCTGAGTCTTAGTCCGTGGCTGGCAGTCTGTGGCTAGCAGTCTCTCTTAAAGCCCTCTCAAAGTCCCCCGTAGCAGTCTCCGGCAGTCCGCTCCAAGTCTGCTCCTTTTCCGCTCCCAAGTGCTCCCCAGACACTGTGTCCTGTTGCCATATCTCGATGCTGGGGCGATTTGCTGTCCCCCGTTCCAGCCTGCGGGGGTGGGGTAAGGTACTTGACACCTACACCTTTCACATTCCACACCCCCAGAACCAGAGGTGGGGGGAGCAGAACAATTTCACACCCATTCAAACCTTCGGTGGGGCAGGGACTTGGGTGTGCCCCACCACAGGCATCCACCGCTTTGCCGCAGAGCTTCTGTCCCTAACTGGCAGTGGTGTTTATGCAAGACTAAAATACAACCTTATCGTGGTATGAGGCTTGAATTTTTGTAAGCAGCTGCTTTGCTCTCTAGGCTCAAGTGACCTCCTGAAAGGTTTGTGTTAAAGCTGCCATAAGAGTGTGCTAAGGAGGAAAGGAGCAGCTAGTATGAGTGGCAGCATCTCCCTCCTCTAGAGTGGTTTTAAGTAGGAGCCTTTGAATAGCTAAAACTTCTTACACGGGAGGAGCTTTTTTTTCCCTTTGCACTTTCCTTAGTAGCTGTGAACCAAAACTGGTGTAAAAAAAAAGGCTGTAAGTGAATCGCTGCTGTCCAAGGCAGCAGGAACTGATGAGACCTGGATGTGCACGTCTGGTGGCACTGCAGTGTGGCTGGGCAGATGCCCCCCACTGAAATGCCTCAGAGTTGCCTTTGTGCAGCTGCCTTGTGAAGCTAGGGGTGGAGCAGGGGCAATTTCTACAGGAGAAATGCCTTCTACAGGAGGCAAGCATGCACTTGGATTTGCTGTCAGCTGTGACAGCTACCAACCATATTTGCTTCTTCAGACTCTGGTTGCTGTACAAATAAAAAGTGACTTTGTCTTGTCCTCTTCCTTCCCCCAATAAAGATGGGCACCAACAAGTGTGCCAGTCAGGCAGGCATGACTGCTTATGGAACTAGAAGACACCTCTATGATCCAAAAATGCAAACTGATAAGCCATTTGACCAGACAACAATTAGCCTCCAGATGGGCACCAACAAAGGAGCCAGCCAGGTAAGCAGGAGAGCAGGCACAGCTCTCCACCTGGGAGTCTGGTGGGGCAGCAGGCTGCAGGTCTTGTGCAGCGATTCAGGAACTTGAACTTCTTGTCACTGACCTGTGTGGTCTGTGCTGAGTGCCTCGGGCACAGCAATGACCTGTGCCTCTCTAACTCCCAGCTGGCTGTGTTGCACCAAAGGAAAACAGTCACTGCAACTACTAACGAGGCAGAAATTGCTTTCTGGGCACTTGCTCTTTTCTGCCCAGAGGAAAACAGCCTGGACCTCACTGCAAGACTTAGCCTGCCAGTGAACACAGGCTGCTGTGGTAGGCTTTGTTGAACTGTAACCCTGCTTTCTGGCATGCCCAATCAGGTGTACTGGCTGTGGTCAGGTGTCCAGTAAGCTCTTGGCCTTACTGAGCCTCTCCAATCCTCTCTCGTCAGGCTGGTATGCTGGCCCCGGGTACCAGGAGAGACATCTATGATCAGAAGCACATACTGCAGCCTGTGGACAACTCGACCATCTCATTACAAATGGGTACTAACAAAGTGGCTTCCCAGAAGGGCATGAGTGTGTACGGGCTGGGCCGGCAGGTGTACGACCCCAAGTACTGTGCTGCACCCACAGAACCTGTCATTCACAACGGCAGCCAAGGGACAGGCACCAATGGCTCTGAGATCAGTGACAGCGACTATCAGGCAGAGTACCCTGATGACTACCACGGAGAGTACCAGGATGACTACCCAAGAGATTACCATGGTCAGTACAGTGACCAGGGCATTGATTATTAGCCTTGCATCAACAGCTCAGTATTAGTCCATTCTTGTATGCAGAACGAAACTAGTCTTGTGGAATCGTTCCCTGTCTTTCCTACACAGTATACTTAATGTACCTAAAGAAATACTGCCTTACATACATTCCTTTCTCTGCCCTTTCCCTCTCTAGTTGGCTTTAGTGCTGTAACAGGTGTAGGCTACAGCATAAACAATAACTGCATATGAAGTCAAAGGAATACTGTGAAAGGGGGAGTGCTCTTGTACAGCCAGGTTGTCTCACAAGGAGCTATGCATTTTCACCTCTCTATGAAGTGGGTATTTACAGACCCTGCTAAGCCTTCGTTTTACAGAGCTACAGCTTCTCTGTTGCCAGATGAGATACAAGAGTTTCCTGCCTAAAGTTCAGTCTGTCTGCTAATGAAATCTCAGCTGATTTAACATTCCCATGTTTCTGAGGTCTTGTTTGCTCATGGTAAGTCATGCATTAGCCAGAGGTGTGCATTTGTGATAGTCTCTTCATTCCATTATCAGTGCTGACCAAACTTACAGATAGCTGTCTTGCTAAAAAGGGAGCTTGTACAAAGTCCTGAGCCAGCAGGAAGTCCCATGATGGATGGTGCATTTACCTTTTATTGTGCCATAATATAACCATGTAGAAATGCTTTTTCTTCCTTGAACTGTATTTATTGCCACACTTCTCAAACTGATCCCAGTGTATTTTTATAAATAAATATTTTTTTCTTAAAGGTATGCAGAAGATCCTGTCTTATTTGTTGTGCTACCATTAGGGAAGATTAGATGCCACAAAAGTTATTCTCCAGCTTTGCCTGTGGAACTGCTGGCTGTTGCAGTTTGAGTTCTTCCTCTTCTATAGGATTTAATCTAACAACCTTGTAAAAATGTCCTGGGAGTGACAGTGACCCAGGAGGAAAGGAATAGCTCCTTCACAGCACAGTTCACTTCCCCTTAGCAGCTCACCAAACTCCTGCCCTTCTTTCAAGGTACATGAGGAACTGCACACTTAATGCTGTGTCTGGTACAGCCTAAAGCCTTCATACCCCTGCTCTGAGGACTCCAAATACCCTTGCTTCAGGGTAAGTCAAGAGAACTCCCAGTCTGTGTGCCTGCTGGCCTGCAAGCCAACTGCTGTGCTCCCTGACAGCAGAGCTTTAAGGAGCTTACAGATGCTGTAAAGAGCAGCCTGGCTGCTCTCCTCCCCATGGAGTGCAGGCAGGCTGCAAGAGCATGCCAGCAGTGGGGACCACTAAGCCTCACGTCTGTAAAAACAATTTAAAGGTATTTACATTATTTGTTTACCAAAGTATTTTGGTTTGTACACATTACCATCTAAAATGAGTTCTGGCCTTCCCCTGAGCCAAGCAACTATTGCTGTGCTCCATCAGGTTTTACTGCCTGTGGGTGTGATGTGGTGACTTGACTTTCAGCTGACCTCTGTTGAGTCTGAAGCTTACTGATTTCTCATGACTTTAAATGGGAAAGGACCTCTGGAGGCCACTGGTCCAAGCCCTGCATCTGAGGCAAGAGAATTATTACCAAGCTGTCTCTTAGGACCTGCTCTATCCTGAACTGTAATATTTCCCCCACACACACCTTGAAAAGAATTAGGACATTGCCCTGCATGCTAAAGAGCAGTGCTGCCCTTGCCAGCAACAGCTCCCTTGCTGTGATAGTTTGGGTCTCTGAAAGCAGTATCAGTCTCTCCTGCTCTGGAGATCCAGAAGAGCACAGACACTGGTCTCAGTGTGCCTGTTCACTTTCAGCCACAGAGGCAGCCAGTGGGGTCATCACTGAATTGAGAGTTTGAAGTGGATGCCAGGCAAGGCCCAATACAAACTGCCTGGCTTAGAGCAATAAGCTCTGATGCTGAGCCCTTTCCTGGCATGCAGACACCAACAGCCCTCAGCTCCTGTCTGTTAAAGAACAGGGTTCCAAGGGTACCTTCCATCCCTCTGAGGCCACACAGTTACTGGGCTGCTTTAGAAGGCAGCTTGAACAAGCATCAATACCTCAGCTAGTACTGTGTATTCACATGAGCTCTGCCTAAATCTAAGCCCCCTCATCTGCCTCCACCTGCCTTTATAGCTGCTGACTACGGCATCTTGCAGGAGAAACCAGAAAGGAGTGCCAAATAGCACCAGCTTCTGCAGGGCTGCTCACCCCTCAGCTCAGGGGAGCTCCTGCCACCCAGGAATGCTGCAGGTCAGAGGTTGCTGACAGAATTGTTAGCGGAATTATCTAAGATGGGGGGACCCAAAAACTATCAAACTGCTCCTTGTATGCAAAATTTGTTCACAGGTGCACACTTGGATCTGCTCTGAATCAAAACAGTGGCACAGTTGTCATTGCTGGGCTCTGGCAGCACAGCATGGCTTGAATGAAGCACAAATACAGCTTCACTGGGACTGTTCAGTACCTTCCTGCTTCAGAAAGCAAACCAAGTTTTGCCCCAGGCCCTTCTGTCATGCAGGAGCTGCAGTGAAGGCAGTGAGCCTGTGTCACAACTGCAGTGAACAGAAGCACTGAGACGGGAGAGGCCCTCTGGAGGTCCCCTCCGGATTGTCTGAAGCTGAGGACATACATCAACATCTCCCTCCCTTTCTTCCACCAGAGTTCCTGGGTCAAGGGCCAGAATTTGCAGCGAGTCTCAAACCCAAACTGGAATACAAACACTCTGTGTAAAAAGAACTGAGTTTTTTCACTTCCCAACAAACTTAGTGCTTTATAAGCTGGTGGAGACACTACTGGAAAAAGTCTCCCTGGGACCTGTAAGCACCACCTCTGCACACTCACAAAGTCCAAGAGCTACTGCTTATTCAGTGTGAGTGTCAGGTCCCACAGCAGCCACAATGGACAGTTGTCAAAAATGAGAGGGAGCAAGTCACAGCCAGTAGATGCTCAACTTCACCTGCAGAACCTCATTAGCTGCTGCTTTCCCCTTCATCCTTCAACTTCTTGAAGCAGCTCATATGAAAGTCAAAAGTGAATTAAAGGGAGAATAGAAAGCAAGGATTTGGTAGCATTCCCCAGTAGCTAACAGTTTCTTTCCACAACAGGAAATCAGATACAGCTCAAACATCTGCTTCAGGCCATCAGTGAACTTTTCTGTCTGGCATTCCCAAGCTGAAACTAAAGGTTTGTCAATCATTAGGGAAGCTTGAGAGTCACTTAACTACAGCGAAGTCTCACTTCTTACACTGATGTGACTGTACTGACATCCCTGGCTGGAGTCATCTTCCCACCCCAAATGAAATAATCTCAAAAGAGCTTTCGCACAGCAAGAATAAAGTCCTGGGTAAGACCTACAAATGCCCCTTATGCAGAAGGAGCTGGAGCCCACCTAGTGTGGTATAACGTCTTTGTCAGTGCCATGGAGAGAGGAATCAGTGCAGCCTCAGTAAGTCTGCAGATGGCACCAAGCTGTGTGGCACAGTCACTTGCTAGAGGGCAGGGATCCATCCAGAGGGACCGGGACAGGCTGCAGAGCTGTGCCCAGGCCAACCTCAGGACATTCAACAAGGCCAAGTGTAAGGTCCTGCACCTGGGTAGGCACAATGCCAAGCAGAGCTGCAGGCTGGGTGGGGAATGGCTGAGAGCAGCCCTGAGGAACAGGCCCTGGGGGTGTGGGGTGAGGAAAAGCTCAAGATGAGGCGGCAGTGTGAGTGCAGCCCAGACAGCAACTGTGTGCTGGGCTGCAGCAAGAGCAGTGTGGGCAGCAGGGCAAGGGAGGGGATTGTGCCCCTTGGCTCTGCTCTCCTCAGACCCCAGCTGCAGTCCTGGGTGCAGTTCTGGAGCCCCCAGCACAGGAAGGACATGGAAGTGTTGGAGCCAGTGCAGAGGAGGCCAGCAAGATGCTGAGAGGGCTGCAGCAGCTCTGCTGTGAGGACAGGCTGAGAGAGTTGGGGCTCTGCAGCCTGCAGAGGAGAAGGCTTCCAGGAGAGCTTGGAGTGGCCTTGCAGGATCTGAAGGGGGCTGCAGGAAGGCTGGGGAGGGACTATTGACAAGGTCTGGGAATGGCAGGACAAGGGGAATGGGTTTGAAGTGTCAGAGGGGAGATTGAAAGTGGATGTTAGGAGGAAGTTGTTTGCAGTGAGGGTGGTGAGACACTGGCACAGGTTGCCCAGGGAGGTTGTGGCTGCTCCCTCCCTGGAGGTGTTCAAGGCCAGGCTGGAGGAGGCCTTGAGTGACCTGTGCTAGTGGGAGGTGTCCCTGCCTATGGCAGGGGGTTGGAACTGGCTGATCTTTGAGGTCTCTTCCAACCTTCCCATTCTATGGTTCTATATTTAATACATAAGCATTAATTATATGAACTACAGAGAATTTCTATCCACGGCAGTTTGCATCGGTGAGCTGTGGGCTCTTCATGAATTGGTTGCATTGGAATCAATCAGGAATTGGTCATCTCCAAGTGCCTCCCCTACAAATGCTTCTACTTTTACCGGTCCAGGGGTGTCTGGCCCCAAGGTTCCCAGGAAGCACTAACACCCAACCCCTACACATGCTGGCTGACACACCAGAGAGCTAGGAAGTACAGCTCCCTGGCCTTGCTGCGTTGGCATTTTCAGCCTGAGAATATACAAATTGACAAGGAATTTATTAACAACTTTCATCCCACCATAACAAGGGCACTGATGAAAATGGGAGGTGCTGGCACACCAAAACCATTACTGATACAAGCAGGCTGTGTGTCATTTTACCAGTGCAGTGATTTAGAGCACTACTGCTCTGACCTTTGCCTTTTGGTGCTGCGGGTTTGCCTCCGTGCTCCCCAGGACACTTCACAGTCATGTCTACAAAGAGAGAAAAGGGATCAGTCTGTAGCACTGCTCTTGTTACTGCATTTAAACAGCATAAGAGTAAACTGAGATTCTTTTGTGCCTCTAACCCACAACACTCACAGGGAATCACACCATCCCTCCTCCCCACCCCCCCATTTCTGTGCTTAGTACAAAACCACTGAAGAATGTCATGACACTCAGTGAAAAAATCCCAAGTGCCACTAAGGCCTCACCATAGCAGTAACTAAAGCATGCTCTGCCTGCACCAGTGTCCACAAGGCTGTGTGAGTCAGCTAGAGCCTGGTTCCTGCTGAAAGCAGGCCAGAAAGAATCACCAAGGGCTGTTCCACTTGTGCAAGGAGCAGCCAGCACACAGCAGCAGTGGTGGCCAGAAGGAACAGGTGGCAGTAGCTACTGCTGCAGCCCTGGCTGGGCCCCTGCAGTGCTGGGGGAAAGCCCTCCTGGGTTCTGAACCTGCTGGGGCAGCTGCTCAGGTTGGGCAATGTGCAGCATGTGTTCAGAGGGCAGGCAGGGAACATTCCCTCCCAGGCCTTTCCCAAGCCTGGCTGAGGAGAAACACTCCCCTAGCCACCTCAGCTTTCTCAGCCCAGCAGGAAAGGGGGCAAATAAACACCTGGGTTGATGGCCTCTAGGCTCTAGTCTTACAGCTGTGGCACTCCAGCACGAAATCCAGCAGTCTGCCACTCTCCTGCCTTTCCTACACCAGACATGAACCCATCTGAGTGGGGCTTAGCTCACACCCCCTTGCCATTGTTCAAGCTTTCCTCCCTCAGCTGGGCACCCTGGGGAACGGGAAGAAGGCTGAGAACAAATATTTGATCTATTCATTTTGCACCAGCAAAGTGCTTCCTGAGGGGGTGGGGGGAGCAACAGCAGGAAAAGCCAGATGCAGAAGGCAGATTGCTCTGGAACATCAGTGGATACACAATAGCCTACATCCACTGCTCTTGAGACACACAGGCGGACGCATCAGCTGGCAGACAAATACCTATCCCACACTGCTGTCTCACCATGGGCTGCAGCTCCATCCCATCTTCATGGCCCTGGAAAGGTCTCATCCTTTTGTGCTTTTGCCTTTCTGCTATGTTGTGACTTTGACTCACAAGGGCCTGCATGTAAAGAATCAGGTGGTTCCATTAGGGAATGCAAACCAGTAAGTCAATAAAAATACCTGCTCAGGACAGATCATTAGCCCAGGGCTGAGAAACTGTATCTGGTTCTCAGCCAGATGACACTGAGAGATACCAGGAGGTATCTCTGAGCAGGATGAACCAAGTATCTCTGCTACATCTCCTACTATACAAATGAAGACTCTGGCTGCCTGAAATCTTTCACTCACTGCCACACATTGTTCCGAGGGCCACAGAGCCTCCCTTCCACCCCCAGTTGTTTGTAACCTAACTGGAACACAGATGGCAAAGGCCTTCCAACGCCTGCTGGGATAGCTCTTGGCTACATGAGCAGACTGACTCTTGATCATGGAATGAGGAGTGTGGATGTGCTGCCACAAGGTTACACACCAGGTTACACAGCCTATCCTGTTGCAAGCCCTCTTACCCTTGGTATGTTCCCTTGGTATTTTTAGTTTGAGAACATAAAAACTGACAAGGAGTTTATTAACAACTTTCAGACCATCGATGGTGGAGGTACCCCTCTTAAATGTAGGGGTGCCTCATGCCAGAATTAAGGCCAGAGCTAAAGTGAAATTACCACAAAGTTTAGAAGCAGAGAAAGAAAAGCCTGTTTCAAGAAGGAGGATTGGCTTAAGAGGTATTGTAGCATTTGGTAAAACAGAGGGATAACAACAGAGGTCAAGGCTCCAGAATTTTCCATTCCATAACATATTCCTATCTGGGATGTGTGCCTAAGTGCTGCTCTGAACCAAAGCCAGAGAATCACTCTCTGCTTTCCTCTGTGCAGAGGACCAGGCCTACCTCTAGGCTGCCTTTTTATTGGTCTTTTTGTTTTCCACAGAATTCTATCAACTAGAAGGGAAGCTAAGTCAGGCATTAAAAAGAAACAAACGGTTCCTCTGACACTGTCCTGAAGAAATGCAGCCAGAACATCGGCACCAGATGAGCTGTGCTGGCTGCTGAGCTTGCTTGCATGAGTGACTGAGAATTTCCTTTCTCATATGGTTTATGAAGGAAAAGACAGAACTGGCAAAACAGCAAAACCATATGCATCTTCAGAAGCTGAGTGTGAAAGGCAGGGCACAGATAAGAGCCAGGCGCTGAAGACCTGAATGTGAAAGGCCTGGCATAGATAGAGCCAAGTGCTCAGATAGGGCAATTCACTAAAGCTCTCCACCACTATCAGCTACCCAATGGTTCCCCACAATCTTGCCAAGTGTAAAGTCCTGCACCTGGGTAGGCACAATGCCAAGCACGACTGCAGGCTGGGTGGGGAATGGCTGAGAGCAGCCCTGAGGAACAGGCCCTGGGGGTGTGGGGTGAGGAAAAGCTCAAGATGAGGCTGCAGTGTGAGTGCAGCCCAGACAGCAACTGTGTGCTGGGCTGCAGCAAGAGCAGTGTGGGCAGCAGGGCAAGGGAGGGGATTGTGCCCCTTGGCTCTGCTCTCCTCAGACCCCAGCTGCAGTCCTG
>VWYK01022842.1:0-10489 GCA_013399775.1 Semnornis frantzii | reverse complement strand
GTTGGAACTGGATGATCCTTGAGGTCCCTTCCAACCTTACCATTCTATGATTCTATGATTCTATAACTCAGTAAACCATGAAGGTAATGAGACAGGCAGCCCAGAGGGAGAAGGATTTCATAAAGAGGCACAAGACAGCATTCTGGCAAAATAACTTGTACAGGCATAAAGCAGAGCAACAAGTGCTAGAATGTGTCCAGAGAAGGGCAGCAGGGCTGGTGAGGGGGCTGGAGCACAGCCCTGTGAGGAGCAGTTGAGTGACAGAACAAGAGGACACAGCCTCAAGCTGTGACAGGGCAGGTTCAGGCTGGACATTAGGACAAAGTTCTTGACAGAGAGAGTGATTGGCATTGGAATGGCCTCCCCAGGGGTGGTGATGGCCCTGGAGATGTTTAAAAGAAGGCTGAATGGGGTGCTTGGTGCCATGGGTTAGAAGGATTAGGTGATAGGTTGGACTCGATGATCCTAGAGGTCTCTTCCAACCTGGTTAATTTTGTGATTCAGTTTGCAGGTAGTTCATTCAGAACTACAACACGCAGAGGAAACAGCTGGATACCTGACCTGCTGTGGGCAACCTTCTTATGTACCTCTGCTCATGGCTGAACTGTAAGGCACAAGGAGCACAACCACCCACTCTTAGCTGGCACTCTCTGCAGCTAGTTCATCTGGTCAGTTACATTTTCTAATTACCAACAAGGCAGCTGTGGCTTGCAGGGTACGATGTAAAAGGCGGCAGTGGATACCAGCTAGCACTCAGAGAGAGCCATTTGCTTTACTTTATAAATCCACATATGATTTGTTACCCCAGAACCCATCCTGCTTTTAGGTGCTGGAAAGGAAACAACATGGGGCATGGCTTCAGAGGACAAGGTCTCAGGGAAGGAAAATGTCTCCAGGAGCTTGAATGTCTTTGCCATTCTCAGTGGGCTTTACCAGCAGCTCCTGGTCCACAAGGCAGGGCTTCTCTGCAGATCCCTCATTCATTTCCATGTCAACAGCAAAGCAAAGGAGCAGGGCATCTGCTGTCACTTCGAATACAGACAGGAGGCTGTGGCACATCAGGTAGGCAAAGAACGCAGTCAGCAGCAGAGGAATCACCCAAGCTTGCAGCTCCCGGTGGTAGTTAAATGCCATCAGTCCTCCAAAAACAGTAAAACATACAACAAGCACCTGCAAAGGGCAGCAAAAGGCAAGTGCAGCTTCAGTCAGCCTGTAGAGAATGTTCTTAAAAACACCAAAACAACCCAAAAACCCAACCCCAAAGCTCCCCAAGGCAAAGTATTGTAAGGGCAGGTCCCAGCTGAGAGAGAGCTGTGTGGATTCTAGTGGCACAGAGCTGTCACAATTCATGCTCAGGTCATGGAGTAAATTCTGTTTTCCAAAGGCAGTCCTTTACCACAGGCCCACTGCAACACCATGGGCACTACCAGAACACAGCCAAATCACTCAGTGAAGACTGGGAAAAGGACTCCTCCCTGCACTCATTTCACAGCACTAACAGCACTGAGTTTAACAAAGAGAGAACCTGATCCATTTTAGGTACCTGGAGACAAGCTGATCTCTGCTATTTACCTTTCCTAAAAAGAGAAGAAAATCTCCAGACCAGCTGATGGATGCAAGTCTAGCAGAGCTCCTCTCCAAAATAAAGCCAGCATCCTTTGCTGAGGTACAGAAGTTGGTCCCATTGATGGCTGTAGCTGTGTATGCCTGCTGGGATAAGAGAAGAGAGAAACTGGCTGAGGGCCAAAGGCAGAGCCTTGGACTCTACTGGAAACACCAACTTCACCAACAGAATATGGCAGCTGGAGCCAAGTGTCTGTGTCAACTACACTTTCTAACTTCAAGTATTTCATTCTATGTCATTTTCACCACTAGCAAATACCAGGCCAGTGGCTAAATACATTTCTGAGCACACCTTTATTCAGTTTATTCTCAAACAGCAGTTCTCTGCCCTAGATTTTCTTACTGAACATGACACCATTGCCACAAGGCACTTCCTTGGAGTCCCACTGCACAAGCTTAAGTTTCTTACTTTCCATGAATCTATCTCCAAGACTGCTGACAAACCACATAAGCGGAGCAATTAAGCTAAAGGTTTTGAAAGCTGATGATTAAAAGGTTTTACATGTGGCCCTTTCAAACTATTTCTAGGCTACTGTAAGTAGAGCCATACAATAAACTTCTGATGGAAGATGAAAACAGCTGTGAAAGTGGCTGGAGAAAACCACCTAAAGGATCCTGGGCTAGGCCACTAAGTATTAGGTCAGCAAAAAGCCTCAGAATGTCAGCAGACACGAGAGGCCCTCACTGATTCTGGATCCATTCAGAATTTTAGGAGATTTCCCTCTGAAGGAACTTGCTGAGACAGGAGGAGAGGGCAGGAGATTTACCTTTATGGAGTGGATTATTGCAGCACTTGTGCATAACTGGACAAGTAGGTCCCATTTATGGAGACCTCAATGAAGGTCTGGAACTGTGCCCAAAACACCAGCTAAGAAGAGCAGCACTGAAGACACCCCAGGTGTAGGCTCAACCAGCAGTTTCCTGGTACTTAGGACACTGGAAGGCGGATCATGGCACAAAGGACTAGCCACAACTGGCATGGTCAGGAAGAGGCACAGGGGGTAAGAAGTTCTGTACCAAAGGTATTTATTGATACAGGTACTTGCTGCTGTTTCACTGTTCCAGCAGCCTCATGGTGTAGAACTTGTTCCTCACATCCAATCTCAATGTGCTCTGCTCTAGTTTGCAGCCACTGCCCTCGTCCTGTCCCTGCAGGCCTTTGCAGTCTCTCTGCAGACTGCTTGTAGCCCCTTAGGTACTGGCAGGGCACTATTAGGTCTCCTTGGAGCCTTCTCTCCAGGCTGCACATCCCCAGCCTGTCTTCACAGCAGAGCTGCTTCAACTCCCTGAGCATTTTCATGGCCTCCTCTGGACCCTCTCCATCAGATCCATGTTCTCCTTGTGTGGAGGGCTCCAGAGCTGGACACAGCAGTGCAGGTGAGGTCTGAGCAGTGCAGAGTAGAGGCAGAATCCCCTCTCTCTATCTCTGGCCATGCTGCTTTGGATGCAGCCCAGGTTGCCCTTGGCCAGTGACATCCTGTAAATACTGTACCTACAGAGCAGCAAACACCCCCTTAGATGGAAAAAGTGTAAGTAAAAAACCATGGATTTATTGCCTACTCCAAGAAAAACCAAAGACTCCACTGAATTCTACAGAACCATGCACAGCATAAAAATCTGTTTAAAACCAGACTCCTAAAGAGGACAAAATACTTTCTGTGCTGCCTTCACTGGTATTGCTGCTGCTGCTGCTTCCCCTGGGGTCTGCTGCAACAGGACCAGCAGAGCACAGCACACCATACCTTGGCATTCTTGTCCCACCTGCCTCACTCAGCCTCAGAGGGAAGCAGCCTGCTGCCCCCTGGTGAGAAAACCTGGCGGCCTGCAAGCTCAGCCCAGCATATGGCAGCAGGAGAAGGCTGGCACAGACTAGGTGGCCAAGTCAAGCTTCCTCTCTGTCTTCCATCTGCAGCTGCCCGTGCAGGCTTCAAAATAGAGTAGACTCTAAGGGCAACGAGCTGGCGAAGGGCTTGGAGCTCCTGGGGGTGAGGAGGGGCTGAGGGAGCTGGGGGTGTGCAGGCTGCAGCAGAGGAGCCTGAGGGCAGAGCTCATTGCTCTCTGCAGCTGCCTGCAGGCACATTGGAGCAAGGAGGGAGCAGCCTCTGCTGCTTGGTGCCAAGGGACAAGAGCAGAGGAAATGGTTCCAAGCTGCCCCAGGGAAGGTTCAGGCTGGATGCTAGGAACAATTTCTTGCCAGAGAGAGTTCTCAGCCATTGGAATGGTCTGCCCAGGGCAGTGCTGCAGTCCCCATCCCTGGGGGTGTTTGAGCAGCCTGTGGGGTTGCTGCTTAGGAACATGGTTTGGTGTTGAGCCTGCAGTGCTGGGTGGAAGGTTGGGCTGGATGAGCTTGGAGGGCTCTGCCAACTGGATACGTTCTGTGATTCTGTGACTTTATAACATGCTGTGAGTTAAGTCCATTTCATCACTCCCATTAACTGGCAAGAGACTGAGACATGAAATGGGAAAGGGTTTTCTAAGTTGGTGTCTGGCCCTTAAGAACAAAATTGACAGAGCAGATCATGACCTGGTGAGCTGAGGGTGACTTTTGCCAATACAGGAAGTAGAGATTCCAGTTCATTATCAATAGCAGAGCAGCCCTGCTTTGAAACTGCAGAGAATGCCTACAATACACCTGCACTTGTGCAAACATTGTTTCTGCCAGACAAACAGCCAGTTGTTTGCACTCCCCAGTTAGCCTCTTTGGTATCTAAGGAATGTGCAGGGAAAAGAATTTCTGATATTCATTAACTACACTGATACCTTGAGAGGACTAAAAATACTGCTGGGGACTGAATCCTGCCTGGTACAAGGCAGTTGATGAACTTAATTTATAACAATTAAAACCTCAACAAATCATCTAAGTATCAACTACTGGTAACATTCAACCAAGAAAGAAGCTAGGTTATAGAAGGGGTAAGAGAAATAGAAATGATGGAGCTGCTGCAGGCTCCAAAACTGGCTACTGACATGCTCTTGGGAGACTCCACCTCAAATGCTGTGTCCAATTCTGGTGTTCCCACTAGTACAGGTCACTCAAGGCCTCCTCCAACCTGGCCTTGAGCACCTCCAGGGAGGTTGTAGAGTACAGAAGCACCGAATGTGACCTTTGATCCTTGATCACGTTCGGTGATTCTATGCTCCACAACCTCCCTGGGCAACCTGTGCCAGTGTCTCACCACCCTCACTCCAAACAACTTCCTCCTAACAGCCACTTTCAATCTCCCCTCTGACAATTCAAACCCATTGCCCCTTGTCCTGTCATTCCCAGACCCTGTCAATAGTCCCTCCCCAGCCTTCCTGGAGCCCCCTTCAGATCCTGCAAGGCCACTCCAAGCTCTCCTGGAAGCCTTCTCTTCTCCAGGCTGCAGAGCCCCAACTCTCTCAGCCTGTCCTCACAGCACAGCTGCTGCAGCCCTCTCAGCATCCTGGTGGCCTCCTCTGGACTGACTCCAACAGTTCCATGTCCTTCCTGTGCTGGGGGCTCCAGAACTGCTCTGAGGATGATCTGGGTGATCATCTGGGTGATTCTGTGCTCCACAACCTCCCTGGAGGTTTCCAAGGCCAGGCTGGATGAGGCCTTGAGTGACCTGTGCTAGTGGGAGGTGTCCCTGCCTATGGTAGGGGGTTGGAACTGGATGATCTTTGAGGTCCCTTCCAACCTTCCCATTCTATTATTCTCTCATTTCCCACCCTCACCCACCAGAGCACACCTACCACACACAAGCTATCAGCAGTGTCTGCAAACCACTCTGGACTTTGCACTAAGCAGCTTCAGTACCCTGTTTGTTCCAGCAGGTTACTTCAGTATGTTTTTCTCTGTGCTCTCTTTTTTCCACACACAAAAGTTTACTGGATGTTTCAGAGGGGCAGCAGAAATGATCCAAAAGGTATGGAATGTCTGCTGTCTGGGGAACAACTGCGTGCAGCAGGCTCTGCTGTCTGGAAGGGAGATGACAGGAGGAGGACACTGTGGGAAGGCTACAAAGCCATGAGAAGTGCCCAGAGTATGCAGGGGTAGGTGGCTCCCTGTCCTTCCAGAACCATGACCAGGCAGGGTGAGAAGCATAGGAAGCAGCAGGAGCCAAATGTGAAAGCAGCTGTTTGTCATGGAAAAAGGCTGCCTTGGCTGCTAAAGGCTTGCGTGGACTCAGGGGAGACTGGAAAGGCACTGCCAGCTCCAGCAGTCGTGGCCTGGAACCAGGCAGAAACCAGCACTGGGACAGGGACATGGACACTCACTCTGCTTTGGCCTCTGCTCACAGCCACTGCTGCATCCTGAGCTAGATGCAGACCCAGTCTGGCCCAGCCTGGCTCTCATGCTCTGCTAATGAATCGATGCCTTACAGCTGTGGTCTCTGCCATGGCAACAAAGGAGTAACAACAGCAGCAGTGCTGTGGCACTAATCAGAACCAGCAGGGCACAGTGGACCAGGAACAGGCTCCAGCCCTGCATCAGCAAGTCCGTGTGGTGTCACCAGCCTTGCCAAGACCCTAGGCCTGGAGGCTGGGAACTAGACATCAGTTCTCAGCATTGGGATGAATAAATAAGGCATGTGAATGTTTACATATCTCCAAATACCACAGCATGCAAAACTGAAAAAAAACCCAACACACTCTTTAAAGACTACATCCTCTGTGCTTCACAGCACAGCATGTCAAGGGGCTTGGAAAAGCTGCCCTGCTAGTTCCATGAGAAAGGCCCCCGTGGCTGAGGCCCAGGCCAGAAGGTCCCCAATTGTTGAGAATAATTGCTGCTCTGTGCAACAGCTGAACTCAGCCCTCCCTTCCAGGGCTTGCTTTAACACCAGAGGGCTGCCATAGCAACAGGGCTGCGGGCAGCAGCAGCAGGAGGCAGGCTGGTGTGCCTACAGAAGCCCACTGCAACTTCTCCTGCCCTGCTGGTAGCTTCAGCCTCATCTGATCTTGTTGCTGCTAACTCTCTTGGGGGATGCCCTGCTTAGCTGCAATCAGTGCAACACTCTGCAGCTCAGGTTGGACTTTTGCCCAGGGAGGTGGTGGAGCCCCTGGACATGTTCAAGGCGGGTTTGGACGTGGCACTTGGTGCCATGGTCTAGTCTTGAGGTCTGTGGTAACAGGTTGGACTTGATGATCTTTGAGGTCTCTTCCAACCTTGGGGATACTGTGATACTGTGACTTAGCTGGCAAGCAGCACAGCTACCAGTGGAACCCCATCGGAAAAGAAAACCCAGTAGCAGCAAGAGGCTATGACACTCCTGCCATGCTGTGCAGCAGAGGCCTGCTGAACAAGCTGTGTCTCTGATAGTGGTGGGAAATGAGAGCAAAGTGAGACCCAGCTGAAGAGAAGAGGACCTGTGAGCTGAGA
Source organism: Semnornis frantzii (assembly GCA_013399775.1). Taxonomy (NCBI): domain Eukaryota; kingdom Metazoa; phylum Chordata; class Aves; order Piciformes; family Ramphastidae; genus Semnornis; species Semnornis frantzii. The sequence continues at coordinate 3,522 of VWYK01022842.1, read as the reverse complement.
AAGCCTTTCAGCCACTCCAGTCTCTGGCTATTACACATTAGCATGTTAGGTGTTAGTTTTCCTCTTAAGAGGAAAGTTCTCTCTTTAAACTGTTTAGAGCTTTTCCTTCCCCTAGCTCCTTACATTTGGAGCTATTCCAGGAAGTTATCCTGCTGTTTCTTAGGAACCTTCTTCCAACTTCCAGACAACATTAAGTAAGGAACAGTTTACATCTACTCATTCTTCTGCTAAACTTCTCTTGGCTCCTGCCCCTCCCTACTGTTCTTTTTTTTTTTTTTATTGCTATTGTGCTGGTTTGAGGCAAATTGGAATATTTTAATGAAATAAAATAGATGATAGGCTGTGAAAAGCAAACACTGGTGATGTCTGCTGCACTCACAGGCTTGCTGAGATGGGTAAGAACAAGAATACATAGGTAACACACAGACAACACAGATGGACAGAGTCTGGTCTCTGTCTCTCTGGGAGCTTCTGGCCTCTCTGCTACCGTAACTAACCACTCTGCTTCTACCCACCCTGGCCTATCCTTCAAACTCACCTTGCATGTAAGGCAGACCCTGGGATAAGACAGAGGGGTGGAAAGAAGGTGGAAGGGGGGTTGGGAGCCCCTCCTGGGAACTCTGATTGCTGGGAGGGGAATTGTGTTTCTGTACTCCCTTTACGTTGTCTATGTCTGTAACTATTCCTGTCTGTTGTGTCCATCTCTACCTGTACAGTGTGCTGAGCTGTAAATAGAGCTTCAGTCCTTAACTTCCAGCTGTCTGAGTCTAGTCTGGGGGATTTTACAAAGGGGGGGGGGCAGGGAACTCCTAAATCATCACAGCTATAGAAGGCTAACAGGATTGTTCTTTGCCCTCAGTTATCCCAGCAGACACACCAGGACATTCCAGCTGCCCTACTGAGATGAGCCTGGTCACCCGAGCAGCACCTTGCAAAATGGATCTATTCTCCTCTTTCTGGTGCAAGGGTTTCACCTCAGTCCTTCCAGGGCTGAAGCTGCCCTGAGAGGTGTAATTGTCTTGTGGCTGACTTATAGAATCATAGAATGGTAAGGTTGGAAGGGACCTCAAAGCTCAGCCAGTTCCAACCCCCTGCCATAGGCAGGGACACCTCCCACTAGCACAGGTCACTCAAGGCCTCCTCCAACCTGGCCTTGAACACCTCCAGGGAGGTCTTGAACAACCTCCCTGGACAGCTGAGAGAGCTGCAGCAGCTCTGCTATGAGGACAGGCTATAAGATTTGGGGCTCTGCAGCCTGGAGAAGAGAAGGCTTCCAGGACACCTTAGAGTAGCCTTCCAGGATCTGAAGGGGGCTCCACGAAGGCTAGGGAGGGACTATTGACAAGGTCTGGGAATGGCAGGACAAGGGGCAATGGGTTTGAAGTGGCAGAGGGGAGATTGAAAGTGGCTGTTAGGAGGAAGTTGTTTGCAGTGAGGGTGGTGAGACACTGGCACAGGTTGCCCAGGGAGGTTGTGGCTGCTCCCTCCCTGGAAGTGTTCAAGGCCAGGTTGGAGGAGGCCTTGAGTGACCTGTGCTAGTGGGAGGTGTCCCTGCCTATGGCAGGGGGTTGGAACTGGATGATCCTTGAGGTCCCTTCCAACCTTCCCATTCTAGGATTCTATGATACACCTGGGCTCACTTCAGTGACAGCAGGTGCACCACAACCCTGCATTAAGCTACCCCTGCAGCCTGGTGCCGTTACTCTTGGCATTGCTTATGGTGCCCTCTGCAGCTGCTGCAACAATGCTCTCATCTTCCTCAAACAGAACCAAACTGAACATTTCCAGTGAGCTGTTCATAACCTGCCTGGCCCAAAGCCACTGAGTTATTGCTCACTAGCTCCATTCCCTTTTATTGTCATTCTGAGTTTTGTTTTGGGGTTTCATTTGGTTGTGTTTGTTTGTTTCCTTTTTTAATGGGATAGGGGAGAGCAGAAAGCTACCAAAGCAAGAAGCAGTCAGCCTTGTCTCTAACCCCTACATCATCTACCCTGCTAAACAAGGAAAGACTTGAGGACCTTCATTTCCCGCTGTCACATCCATACAGCCTCTAGAAGGGAAAACAAATATGCTTAAAATAGAAGTCCCCTGCAGATGAACATTGTAGCTAGCTGCATTTTCAAGATGATTGAAAGTTTAGCTTAACATCTAGAATAAATTTTGCCAGCAGCATTAAAGTGCTGTTTTGATTCTGGCAGAGTAAAGCACTTGATGGAGTGAGGCAGTGCAGAGAAGAACTGTACTTACATTAGCATGCATGGATTTGATTTTACATGGGTTGTTTTTTACCAAGGTATTTAACCAAAACTTCCTGATAGGAACACCTCTGCTATGAGGACAGGCTAAGGGAACTGGGAGTGTTCAGCCTGGAAAGCAGAAGACACTGGGGAGACCTTAGGCCTTCCAGTACCTGAAGGGATCCTACAGGAAGGCTGCAGAGGGACTTTGTACAAGAGGGTCCCTGCCCAAGGCAGGGAGGTTGGATTAGATGATACCTAAGGTCTCTTCTGGACTAAGCTGTTCCATGATTCTGTGATTCCACCCAAAACTGAAGAGACAACCAGCTGCCATGGATGTATCCCCAGCAGGCAGACCTGCTGCTGGTTTTCTCCAGCAGGCAGTTGCTGGCTGTGATGGTTTGGGGGTTCCCTGCCCCCCCACTCTTTGTAAAATCCCCCAGACTAGACTCAGCCAGCTGGAAGTTAAGGACTGAAGCTCTATTTACAGCTCAGCACAATGTACAAGCAGAGATAGACACAACAGACAGGAATAGTTACAGACATAGACAAGTTAAAGGTAATACAGAAACACAATTCACCTCCCAGAAATCAGAGTCCCCAGGAGGGGCTCCCAACCACCCTTCCACCTTCTTCCCACCCCTCTGCCTTACCCCAGGGTCTGCCTTATGTGCAAGGTGAGTCTGGAGGATGAGCAAGGGGGCTTAGAAGCAGAGTGGTTAGTGAGGTTACACAGCAGAGAGCAGAAGATACCGCAGCTCCCAGAGAGACCAAGAGACTTCGTGTTATCTATGTTTGTGTTCTTGTTCTTATCCATGTCAGCAAGCCTATGAGTGCAGAGACATCACCACTGTTTGCTTTTCACAGCCTATAATTTTCTCCATTGAAATAATCCAATTAGCCTCAAACCAGCAGCCTGGCTTTGCTGCCAGTGAAGGGTGTCAGCACCAGGAAATGCAGGTTGTCACTACTGACTGCAGTGGGCCTGAGGACTACACTGCAAGCAGTGTGCTGAAGCCAGCAGAGAGAAACCACTCAATGCTCACCAACTGCCTCAGAACCCTACAGCTGCACTGGGGAGCCCTTGCCTGCCAACTGCCTGCAGGCTGGGAAAAGTCAGAGACAGGAAAGCAAAGCCACCTGAAGTGGGTATACTGGTTAAACAAAAAGGCATTGCCATAGGGCTACAGGAGAAAGCAAAACAAGCACTTTGCTGCAGCACAGGTTAAGGTGGCCACACTTTAACAGAAGGGGAGGAAGACAGTTCCCTGTGCTGGTTTGAGGC
>VWYK01022839.1:0-46732 GCA_013399775.1 Semnornis frantzii | reverse complement strand
AGACTAGTTTAGGGCATGGGGATTTTGGGCTGAATTAGAGACATGAATAAATTCCAGCCATGCCAGCAAAGACACAAGATATCTATGTATAAAACTGTTAAGGATAGCCTGGCCTGCAGCAAATGCAAAACCACATCAAGGCATTCCATAAACTAAACCAGAAAAAGCCACAGGTGCAAAGCAATGAAAGATGTGAATGTAAGTTAAAATGAAAATAAAGGGAGAAAAAGCCATTAAAACCCCATCCAAATATGTAGTGCTTGCTTCTCAGACAAAAATTGTTCTGGTAAGGAACACAGGAGCTGAAGACACAGAACCCCTAAAGAGAAGGTAGTTCAAATAAGCTGTTTTCACTAAAATCCAGCAGTAAGCCTTTAAACTACACTTGTGGTACTTGGACAAGAGAAAGCTAATTTAAGGTAGTCACTGCTAACAACATGGGATATGCTCCACTCCATATGGAATTAAAGAAAACACTGAGAGAGAACAACATCAAAATTCTGATTCTCTGACAGGGTCCACAGTGGGAAAATGATCACCCCCCTGAGGCTCAGAAACACATATTAAATGACAGTGTGTACAATAAATTCTCCAGAATAACACATTCTGACAGTTTGCTCCAGTTTAAAGCAAGGGTAGCTACAAACTTGAGTCATGCCTTGCCATGATTTAATGCTCTGACATTACATTTGAAACCTTTAAAGTCACCTGGTGAAGCCACTGGGTCTTTACTACTCCAAGACTCTACTGGAGAAGATTCTGTTCTGTTAAATGATCTTGACTCAATAGCAGACTCAGGCTTCATACTAGAAATTTCTTTCTTCTTATCTTCTTGTGTAACAGATTTTGACTCTTGCTGCAGCTGTGAACCAAACAATGATGGAAAAAAAAATGGACAGGGGTAAATGCTTCATACACTATTGCAAAATAAAGCTTTCAAGCCTGAAAGCTTATCCTGTATGAAATTATTTCCAGATATGATACCATACAATGATAGTCAGCATGTGATGTTGAATTGGAAGAACCCCACACTTCAGGTGGAGTGACTGCAAATCCACGTGTTGTAAGGGAATGTTCTTTGTCCCAAGCCAGGCTGATGTTCTCTGTGCTTTTACCTCAGCCTCTCAAATGACTTCTCGAATAAATCACTGTTCATTTTACAGATGAGTCTTGCACAAGACCCAAATAACATTTAGTTTTTACACACCACTTACTACCCTTAGGTAACACAAAATGCAAAGATACATCTTGGTAACATCCTAGTAACAGAAAATAATACATTGTTTTGGGAACAGGCTTCACTCAGGGGAAAAAGATGTCAGCAGAAAGTGTCTTACTGTATCAATTCTTGTTTTGCTACCAGTTTGGTAACATTTATCTGAAGCTGGTTTTCAAAATTCACAATTCCATTTGTGCTCCTCAGTGGAAATAAAATATAAGGGTGGCATACAAATGAATGCCATAAATTTAAAGCAAAACACTTCTAAATGTGAATGCAACTGAAAAGTGTTCATTTGCTTTTATAGTGGAAAAAAATCACAAAGCTGAATTTTCACTCAGAGAAGTAGGACTTTTGTCAAGGGTTTATAAATTTCCTCTGGAGCAAAGCCCTTTCAGTTTGCACAGAAAACATGTCTAATTCTGGGATGTACTAACCCAAATTCTATGTGGTTAATATTCCTTTCTACTTCATGCTGGCAAGGCTTCAGATGGCTTCCTATGTCCTATCTTGACCATTTCACTTTAAAAACCCCAACCTAACAACACAAACCACACACACAAACCTCTGGAAACAGGAAAAGGAGAGAGAGAAAGTAGGAAAAGCTTAGAGGAGAACGAGAACTATGTAAGTGTTAGAAAGTCTGCTCTACTTGAAAAGGTTCTACTGGGGAGAAGATAATGCCAAAACCCATGATGAATTTTTCCATAGGTCAATATAAAGAGGTTGCTGACCATTCATTCACTATGGCTGCAATCAGGACAGAAAAAAAAAAAACATCAGATGCAGCCAATTTCTATCACAGGGTAATGCAAACCCAGTCAGGGGTGTGGAACTTCCTTCACTGTGTGTTTAAGAACAAGCCAGTGGTGCCTGCTGTAACTGTGCCTGTCTGGAATTCAGAGTTCTGCTCAGGAAAACAGCAGGGGTTCTTTTTGCCCAGATCACAAATATGCTGTGAAACTCAGTGCTGTGCACCCTGCATGTGTTGTAGGGCTACACAGGCAATCTCACTATCTATTGCTCTGAAAGGCACAACAAATACTAAATGCTGAAGTCACAGAGGGCTTTGTGCCTCACTTACCACCACTGGCAAGCCCAAACAGAATCAGCAGACCTAGTGCTTGACCTTCTAGCTTGCCTTTTTGTCCCTTTGAATGTGAGTTAGTCACTGCTTCAGCAAGCCTACCTTGGGCACGTCTCCCGGTCCTGCCCACAGCGCTCGCACAGCTGCATAGGTTTGATGACTTGCACAAAGTAACTTTTTCCCTGTTACCTGTTATTTTAGAAAAGCACAATTTAGTAACAGCTTAAAAAATACTAAGACACAGAGACCATTCCAGTGAAGTCCACTTTATTTGCACAGGGAACTGCTTGCCTCATACTAAGCCATTTTAATAATCTACTTTTCATAACTCTCTCACACCAAGCAAATCCTAAGCAATGTTTCAATTGGTATCGGAAATCCAGGGGTAACACTCATGTGTCAGGTCCACCAATTCCAAATGAAATCCAAACCTGACCAGCAGTGTTTGGGCAGTGTTAGCACAAGAGACTAGAGCAGCAGTTTGACAGGATCCCAACCTGTCTCACTAGGCTGGAAATTGTCAAAGACAACACCACAAAAGAAAAAAGCCCCACAAGATGGCCTGGCCCATGTTGGTGAGCCCTGCTTTGCTCTACAAATGGCCAAATCCTCCAGTCTCTCTTCGAAGAGTAGTTCTGTAATCTTGCAGTGACTCTGGAACACCTTTACAAATGCCCTGCAGAAACAGCATACTTCAGAGCTGCAACTACAGAGTACTGTGCAGAAGGTGATGCATAATGTAGGCAGGCAGCAAACGAGGATTTAACTTCCTGAGATAGATCATAAGGTACAGTGTAGCTTACCTACTGATCTGTCTTTTAACCCTGACATTTAACTCTTATGACAATGAACCAAGGAATCCCACTGCATCTTGAGAAACTGTAATCCTCAGTGATTTGCACATAAGAAACCAGCAAGGTAGCAGCTTAGCACTGTAAGACTGCCCAAAGCTTTTAGCCACAGTACAGGGCTTTGTGAACTGTACTCTAAAAAAAAAAAGTATAAAAATACCAAACAAAACTGCCCCAATAAAACCAGTAAGAACTGATTCCTCACAAAGGAAAGTCTGAGATTCAAGAGCAGGGGTTTTCAGGCAGATTTCAGAGTAATCCTCCACCAATCTGTTAAAACTTAAACTGATGGTGCAAATAAAAGACTGGTAAGCCCTGGAACCAAACACAAATAATGATCCTCCTGTCTCAACAGTTTAACACAGAAATGCCAAGTCTGAAACTATAAGGACAAAATTTGTCAAGGAGCTATAAGAAATCCTTATGGAGCAGGGAAACACTGGAAAACTATAGAGCAGGAAGAGTTATACAGGCTTTATATTCTGCTCTTCAGCCCTCTTTTTGTGTAGAAAAGTACTGTGTGCAAACACTTCTTGCATACAAAATATGAATACAGTTCTGCTTTACCACATCAACAGCTAAGACAACCTACTCAGGTGATAGTAACTGGGAAAGGAGGATGCAGATTGCCAAGGCTTTATTCTTCATTTAGAAGAATATTCTTCAGCAAGGTAAAATCATCTTCATTTAAGTGAGAAATAAGGATTAAAAATTGAAAGGCTGCATTTTAAAAGTCAGTTATTTTATTAATTTTTTATAGTTATGCAATTAACCCCTCTGAGGCATTATATGTTTTAATGAAGATGAATGTGAATTCTGACTGCTAATCCCATGACACTTAATGTTCTAACTAAATTCACTGTTAATTCAATATTAAAATACAAGCAAACTTACCTTGGCAAATACCACTGACTGAGCTGGGTAACAAACAGCAATTCCTAAAGCAGTCAGTCCCAATGGATAAGCAATTTTCTTCAACCTAGAGGCTGTAATAAAGCCAAATATTTCAAAGAATCAGACACTAATGAAGTGTAAAGCTAAGCAGTTGCATCAGTTAAGTGCTTACACCAAATGGAACCCAAAGCAGCTGGAGGAGAGAGTGCAGGGTGTGCTAACAGTTCAGTGTGGTCATGTTTGCAGAAGGTGCTGAGATTGTGAACACTGGATTCCTGAAACAATCCCAACTTAGCTTTTCCAGCATTGTGAAAAATGAGAAGAAGGTCTGTGTCATTTCAGAGCTGCTGTGCTCTTGAGGACACAGACTGCAGCATCTGGAGCAGCCAAGAGCCTGGAAAATGGGGCCTGTGTTCAAAGGTGAGTGCAGCTGAGTCACAAGCAGGCTACTGACCACTGACAAAGAGCCCTCATGACAGATTCTCAAGCTCAAGTCTTTTTTTTTTTACATCCATCCACCAAAATGTAACAAGGATACAGGAAGAATATGTTTACTAACCTGCCACTTCTTTGATTAATACATTTTTTGTGGAACAGTCAGATAGGCACAGTCAGCTACTACAGATGAACATCTGAACACTATCTTCTGGCAGGCTAAGTATCACTCCTCTAATCCTTATCTTGAAGGAAGAGGTGGCTGTATCTATGAAAATGCCCTTTGGGCTTCAAAGCTGCCAAAACCACCCCTTCTGATGTGCATTCCCCTGTACCCATTTGCCACATGCCAAAATTCTTTAGTTCCTTTCCTCTACATCCCTTTACTTTTCACTATGTCCAGTAACATTACCTATTAATTTGTCTCCAGTATCCTTCCATACAGAGATTGTTTTTGCAAACCAAAAATGAACAAACTCAGACCAAGCATCCTTTGAATCTGTTGGTTCCACCATTACCAACAACTCTCTAATCCTGCTCTATTAGGTCCTAGCCAGTGTCTACAGTAAGAACTGTACAATCCTCACCCTTCAATGATCAGGAGGGTTTTTTTAACACCAGTTACATAGGTTTTTGCCCATTTCAGAAAAAAAAATACTATATGCTAGATTCATCACACCCATAATGAAAATAAGCCCAAATCCCTACCTTTTCTTGCCACCACCATGCCAGCCAAGCCTGATATTGTAATCACACCAGCTTTGGGAAGAAATTCTGGGGGTGGATTCTTCAGGTAAACATAAGCATCTGGGAATTAAAAAACAGAAGGAGGAGAAAAAGCGAAACACAGAAATTCATCAGTCTCTTTACTTCCCGGGTAAGAAATAAACATGGGACTAAAATTACAGATATCCAAAACTGAGAACAGTCCAAGAGTGGATTTTTTAATGAATACAGATTCCTTATTCTCACACACTCTGCAGCCTGTGTTAGAACAGACCCAGAATCACAGTCCTTGGAACACAGCAGCAAAGTTATCAGTTTTTCTCCTTGGGTACTTCCTGCTTGGTAAAATCTTAGTCCTTGACAAAGGAAAAGGAAAACACAGCTTTGAGTTTTGATTTTATTGTGAGTTAATAGAGATTAAATGAGACAACACACATTTTGGAATCTTCCAATTATTATTTGTAAGGAAAATAACTGTGACCTATAGCTTCTGATACTGAGCTTTGATGCAAATATTGCTTGTAATTTGTGCTAGAATTGAGAAACTGTTTTGATAATTAGGATAGGTTGTGCAACTTCCATCCTTGGAGATGTTCCAGAACTGACTGGACACAGGTATAAGCAACCTATTTTGTCACTGCTTTAAGTAACAGAATTTGCCCATTTCAGTACAGGTGCATCTGCAGAGAGATCTACTTCAATTATTTTGCACCACTTTGATTCTATGAATAAAGCTAAAAATCCAAGGAATGGCAAACACAACTTACTTGGTCAGTTCTCATTTAGAACAGAAACAACACTGCACAAGAAATTGAGAGTGGTCCCAACTCTTTCCCTTCACACTTGTGGAAAGCATTCTACTGCCCTCTCCTCTTCCTGCAACTAGAATTTGTTGTTTCAGCCATCTTTCTAAGTCAGAAAGAACAGAGAGTTCTCAGTTCAGACATACATCACTTGCTTACCTTTTCCAAACTGGATTGAGTCCTTTATCCCATTTTTAATAAAGACAAAAGCATCCTACAAAAATAAAGACAAAAGAAAACAAAATGAATGTAAAACTTTCAGAGATGTAAATGTTTTCACAACAAAACTACTTGGGTGATAAACATGGCTCTGAAAATCAAGACAGAGACATATTGTCTAACTGTAAAGAATCCAAAGCAGATCCAAGGTCTTCTTGAAAGCCCCTTTTTTTTGATTACCATATTTACATTTTTACAACTTATATCTATTTTTTTTTTTTACATCTCATTAATACAGTAAGATCACTTTCAGGATTTCAACTACTTCAGGAACAAAACTGTAGGGTAGCAAAACACCCGGACAGCAACTGCACAGCCTAAGAAAATTCAATTATAAAACACAATCTGCTCCTCCCTAGAGAGACTTACACAGGAAAACTGACTTTGCCTTTTAGTTTGTGAAGACACTGCTCAGTTTCCCTAAAGATAATCAATACTGATTTAGACTAGGATGTGTGCTCATCTAGTTTGCATTACCCCCTTCAAACTGCTCAGTTTATTGAATTCCAAGTTTTTCTTTATCTAGGAAAAAACCAAAACCCTTCTACTCACTATTAGCATCGCTGTGCTCAGATTGCTAAAGAAATCGAGTAAATACAAACTCTTCAGATTAATGAACCCTAAAGGCACCTTCAGCCGGGCCACTGAAGCCATCTACTTGCAGTAAGAGTTCCTACCAGCAGAGGTCACTGCTACTCAAGCGCCGAGAGCCTCCCTGGCTTGAAGGCACGGCCAAGCTGGACCGAGATTCGTAGCTACATCACCGCAGTTAAGCACCCACTGACAAAATCTTCACAGAAAAGGGAAGTATAAATTAACAGAAAAAGCAGGAAGATATGTTGATCTCTTTGCCTTTGTCAAATAAAAGGGTCTACTTTTTTTGAAAGAGAAGAATACAGGAGTAACATTTCCTATTAAGGACAGCCAGGGTGAAGTCTTTTACCAGCACTTCAGAAAACGTGATGCCTGTCACCGTTCTCTTCTTTGCCTACAACATCCGATGCAGGTCACTGGTTAGTATTAACCCGCTGGAAGAGTTACATTGGATGGGCTCAGTCTGTCTTTTCCAAGTTCCTAATCTGATATTTTAACCTGCACTTTGGAAGCAGCTCTCTCAGTGCAGCATACCTGGAATTTCAGGCTCCTAAATGCTAGCAAGTTCTGCCAGCAAGAATTTACCTATGTAACTCATGCTGCAGAAGCTTAACCCAGAGACCTCTCTGAACCTGACACTGTGAGCTGGCTGAGATCCAGTTCAACACTGACTTGTCTTGCTGCTTTTTGATTTGGAAAAGAGGGGAAACAACTAAATTGCCTGTTACAAACACAGCACAGAAAAATGAAAAAAGGGCTCAGTTTTGCCATTTAAGCTACAGGCTGTGCTCACACAAGGCACAGCAGAAACACTCCAGGTGTCAGGAATGGAGGGAACTCTGGATGCAGCTGTTTCTCACCTTGCACCACCCAAGGTAGTGCCCAGCTGTCTGCCTCACTGAGGAAAGTTGCTTCTGCAAGCGGCCAGGCTGCTCTTCCACGTACCTCGATTGCAGCGGTGGTGCACAGTAAATGGGAAGCTGGAAAGAGAAGCACAGCTGTACTGAGGGAGATAGCTCTCTACACTGGTTAGTGTTTACACTGAACCATACTTTTCAAGGCCAACGACCCTTAGTGCTCTCACTACAGCAACCAAAACCTCCATATGGAAGCACTCTCTCTTAGACCCACAAGCGTACTTTACACGAGTGTGACTGCAGGTGAGTCCTCCACAAATGAAAACTGAAAGCATTGCAGCAGTTCCAAGAAGCAGAATTACTGAGTATGATAAAAATACCTTTTATTCAGAAAAAATAGGAGCAGAGTAGCTGGAAGATGCACAAATACATGACTGGAAATTGCACATTAGAAAAGGACCATTATTACCACTATTATACTCCTTTTTTCTGTCTTCAGTCTGGAAATGTAATAATGAAAATGAGATAAAACTTCAGTGACCTGCTATTGTAACACTGCATGTTTCATTTGTGCTATAGTGGCCAGTTATTTGAAAGGTAATTTTTATCATCACCCACTACTTAGCTCTGCATTTTATTCACTGGGCAATACAATTCCATGGAAAGAGATGGCAATCTGCAGATTCTTCCACTATTCTTTTAAAGACTGACCAACAGCAAGATTCTCACCTGATGTGGTTTCACCAGCTGACCTTTGGATTCCTTCTCTGTTGCTGCATACACAGTAAAACATGCAAATGGCAGACTAGAAGAACGAGCTGCCAGCTTCACCACCTGGGACAGAGGGACAAAAATAGGGAGTCTTAATGCAGTCACACACACAAATTTACTACTGAGTTGTGCTTGATCAAATGTGGAATTGAAGAAATCACTTCTAGAGTCATGGAATTGTTTCTCTTTTGTTGGAAAAGACCTTTAAAATCCTTGAGTCCAACCATTAAAACCTTGATAAAACAGTACACCTTTCAGAAACCACTTTGGTCTCAGGCAAGATGTTCTCAGATTACAAGGGTGAAGAAAAACCTAGAGATGACTGACAGCAACACTTCTGTCTAAAAGACCAGTTAGAATTGTGTGTCCAGAGCCATGCTGCTGCTTATATCACCCCCTAAGATAAACTAAGTTCTAATCTACTCAACAGACTCCAAGTCAGTGAATTGAAGCTCTTGTTTCAGCAAAACACATCTCAACTTTATTGACAGGAATTCTCCATAAAAACAGACAAAACATCATCTCCTTTCCAGTTCAAGGAAGGTTCAGCTACCACCTGTTTGGAACAACTTCCTCTTGATAAGAAACGAAAACTCAGGGCCAGTTACTGCCATCAAGAATCACTGTCTTGACCTTTGGAATCATCTGTGCTGCAGTGTAAACTACAGATGTAGAGGTTTGGTCATGAGTTTCGTGTCTAGGACTTTAAAACACGAAAACATGAACATCAAAAAACCCAAGAGAGCGTATTACACAAGCAACCTGAAGGCTCCAGTCGGAGCTGGCACTGAGCATGCTGCCATACCATGGGTTTTAAAACTTGCCACAATGTTTAAAGCATCTGCAGCTTTGGTAAATTATAGTTTCTTTTGTATCAGTAAACACTTTTCTGCTCTTCATCTGAAACATGTTTGCAGCTTCACAAAAACAAGCATGAAAACCATTCCCAGGATCTGCAGAGGGAGGACTGGTGGCAGTGACCCTGCTTTATTTAGCAGGGGGATTGGACTAGGTGATCTCCAGAGGGTACTTCCAGTCCCCACCAAGCTTGGATAATGAGTGTCAAAAGAACAGAAAAGCAGGGGTAAAAACAATGTGATTTTGGGAAACACCTTAAACCCCTAGTACTAATCTCTACTATATCATCACTGTTATATCAGGTTTCAACTGGGAACATCCTGCCAAAGGAGCAGGACTTATCCCATAGCATTTAGGTGTAGCAATGAATGCACAATGAACATGGGCAAGGGCAAAAGCACCACCCCGAACGAGCTCAGGTTCCTCAGACACCAATCACAGGCAGGTTGAACACCATCACTTCTGAAGTACCCTGTGTGATCATCACAGCAAAGCTTTCAGAACATGCAATCACAGCCAACCACAGAGCTGCAGGAGAACAAAGGAGGGCGCAGCTAGGAGCAGTGAACTGTTGTGAAAGAAGGGGTGAGCAGACAATGCCAGAGCTGAAAGACGTAGGGCAAAGCTCAAAATGATTCCCCAGCTGCATTTTTTCACAGGGGGGCTGAGGGGAGAAGGGGTTATGCAAGGTTTCTCTATATTGTATTTATTAATACGAGGTGTTCCCACTCTGCACACGCAGCCAAGGTGCCCCTTCCCTCTCCTTGGAGCACAACCCCTTCCTGTCAGCATCATTATTGCACCCTAGAAGCCTGCTAGTGGCTACTGTTTATTCCATGTTTCTCCCCAAGACAGAACTGCCAGGACGATGTGCAGGGCTGAGTTCATCAGCTTCAAGAAACACAACCCCATCTCCTTTTCTCTTCAGGCCAGGTTGGTATCATGACATTGTTCTTATGCTCCTATGTCAACTGGAAGCTCCAAAACCCCACACCTCCAGCTCAGCTAGGCTGGCAGATCTCAGCTGGCAAAGCCATCTCTGCAAACACAACCATGTTGACCTGCATGCATTATCCTTGTAATCTGCATTAGTGAGACTCCACAACACCATTGTTACACTTTACTTTGCAGTACAGCAGGTGTGAGGGGCACTGATACAGAACAGCTAAAGGCAGCCACTGGACAGAAGCTGGGAAGATGAAGACAGCACAAAGCAGAGACTGAGTGAAGCTGGCAGGTGGGACAGGGACTCAATGGCAGGGCCTTGTGGTAGCTGCTACCCATTTCCTCACCTAGGAGGGAGGTTTACACACACACACCATTGCAGGAGCAGACACTCTGCAAGTTAAGCCAACAACACACCTAGATTTGGAGTGGGGCCAAGAGTGGGACACCAAAATTTCCAGAGAAATGTGTTGTTGCAATGTTGACCTAGCTATGCTGGCAAAAAGGTTAAAGACAAAAAACCCAGTTCTCTGATGGATTCAAGGATTCAAAAACTGAACTACTTAAACATTTGCTCTGCATGTTATTACTAGTTTTGGTTTTATCTGAATTCATCCTCTGCCATAAGCCCTATGAAACTAATCGAAGAAAATTACCCAACCCAGTTCCTAATGGCAACAGATCTGAACAGCTGCAGTTACAAAAGCCCTGAGCCCAGATGACATCTTCTGGAGATGAATTGTACAAGAACGTAGATCCAAACATCACCAGAATTACAGACATTAGAAATTCCCATCCCTAATGCCCTGGATGGGTACGGAAGGAAAGGTCAATGGTCACAGCAGAAAGACTTCCACTAACACCAGTGTCGTGCTACTGACAGTGCCATCAGACTGCAACATGTACCAGCAGCAGGCTGATTTTTCCACAGGCATAAAAAGGACATTGGATATTTCAAAGCACTACACAGTGCAGACTAACAGATGTGGCACTATTTTTGATGAGAAGACTGAACGGCAATTATTTGCTTAAAAAAATTATTTTATGCTCTCTAGCAGAAAATTGTTACAGCTTTGCCTTTTAATAGCAGAGCTGGAGTAAAACTAATCAAAATATAACAATAAACCTGTCAACTGTACCTGGATAATTCTGCCTTTAAGTCTTTGCATTTCAAACAATCTACTTCAAAGTGCTGGGATCTTATCACGGATCAAAAATACAGATTCTATTAAAAAAGTTTAAAAGCTACTACAAAGAACTCACTATCCTCTCCTCAAAAGATGCAGAATAGAAACCAAAGCATAATAAATCCATATATTTAAGTTATGCTAATCTCTGAGACGTTAGGTATTGCTTCTCACCCAAACTCTCAAATTCTGTGTGTGTACTGCAGTACAAATAAGGAAAGTCCCCCCAAAGGTAGGAACAAGGCTCAAAATGGGAAGAGGTAATCAAAATAGTCCATATCCAAATCCCTGATGTGTATACCTATGTATCACAAAATCACAGAATGTTCTGGGTTGGAAGGGACCTCCAAAGGTCATCTAGACCAAACCTCCTGGAGTCGGCAGGGACATCCTCCACTAGATCAAACTGCTCAGGGCCCTGTCCAGCCTGACCTTGACTATCGCCAGGGATGGGGCCTCAACCACCACCCTGTGTAATCTGTTACAGTGTTCCACTACCCTCATGGTGCGCAGCTCATTCCTCACATCCAAACTAAATCTACTCTTCTCTAATTTCAAACCATTGCCCCTTGTCCTGACCCTGCAGGCCGTTGCAAACAGTCCCTCTGCAGCCTTCTTGTAGCCCCCTTCTACTGGAAGGCTACTGTTAGGTCTCCCTGGAGCCTTCTCTTCTCCAGGCTCAACAATCCCAGCTCCCTCAGCCTGTCCTTGCGGCAGAGGGTCTCCAACATACACACATACATACAGATATGTGTGTGTATACATATGTGCCTTCCCTGTCACAAAAGCAGAATCTATAAGCAAAATGAATTAGCAGATAGTAATTAGCTAATCTCAGCGGCAGGCTGTTACCTCAGTAGTTAGAAGCACAGGTTAATGGTTTTCTGCTAGCACTTAGATGTCTTGAAGCAGAAAACTGTCTCAAATTCCTTCACTTTTCCCTGAGGTTGCATGAGACGTGACAATTGTCAGAAATTTCTAGGCTAAATCCAGTATTTTAATTTGGATATGTATTTATTTATAAATCTCTAATGACAACTACAAAGAAACCCCACGCAAGTGGAACAAAGCATCCTTACACTTCACCTCCACTTACTGACTCCAGATTTGTCTTTCATCTCTGCCTGCCGAATGGCAACCCAGAGAGAGTGAAATCTTAAGAAGATTAAAACTCCATTAATTTGCCATCCTAAGTAATAAACCACACAGAGTGAAGTCTCTTCACTAAAGGTAGTGCCATCAATCACATTCACGTAGCGACAGAGGCATACAACAAAGTCAACTGTGGGCTTTTTTCGGCTACTTGTCTCGCAATGAGCTGTGGTAAACTCCCGTTCCTCTGGCTGTCCTCATTTACATCACCTTTTCCTTTGCAGATATATGTTCTAAATGCTTTGCAAAAATAAACATCGAGATTCATGTGAGGGCAACCTACTCATCAGTTTGACTTTGAAACTGGGGAACATGTCTAAATATTTTGAGACAGCCTAGCTCTTTACAGACACATTTCCCCCGGCTTAAAGGCACTGTATTATCTTTACAAGTAAAGATAATTTAGACACTCATGACCCTGTTAGTTTGTAGCAGCATGGTTTTAGCACTCTCGTTTTAGTGATGGCGTAACAGCAGCACACTTTACAATGCTACTACTGCCAAACTAGGAGCTTGCATTTCAACTCCCGAGGAAGGAGCTGAAGGGCTTCAGGAGCTCTAAGTATGCGGAGCACCAAAAGGAGCACTTCTTTTACCCACCCTCTTGAAGCTGCTCTTTCTATCCGGTTCTGCAGCGGAGAAGGCAACCCTGAGAGCTCTTACTTTTTTACTCCTCCATCTGAACCCTTGGTTACAGGCTAAAGCAATGTCACCACTCCGAAAAACCACAACCTTCTAATCCTCCCATCACGTGGAGAGACACTGTGGAGCCAGCCCAGTTTCGGCACTGGGAAGGGCGGTGCAGTGCGACCACCGAGGCCTGGGGTAGCATCAGCCCAAGGACCTGCTCGGCCTGGCAGGCCTGGCCGCTTCGCCTGCGGGCACCCCGCACTCCCTTGCGCTCCTCTGGCCGGAGCAGCCGCCGGCTCCGTGCGACTCGCCTGTTTAGGCTGCCTCTGGGCCGCGCAGCCCCGCCGGCCAAAGAGGCTCCCTCCGCTTCCTTGGCCGGCGCGTTCCAGCGGGCGGCCGGCCCGGCTCTGAGGGCAGGCGAGCGTGTGGGCAGGCCGCGCGGTGCGGGCAGCTCCCGAGCTTCCAGGCAGCCGGCAGGGCCTACGCGGGGTACCGTCCCGGGGCCGCCGGNCGGGGGCGGGGCTGCGGGCGGTGTGGCCCGCGGGAGCCGGGGTTGGCGGCGGGCGCTGAGCTGTCCGGTCATGAGCTGACGTCTCTCTGGTGCTGCATTTGTGTTGCCTTCTAGCTCCTGGAAAACCTCCTCCCCCCAGCACTTACCTCCGAATACACAATTACTAACTCTGTGTCGACGAGAAAAGCGCAAATCCCAACTGCGGCCACTTTAGAACGCAGACCAGAGAAAAACCCAAGCAAGCTGCGTTTGCTTTTACCAAGGAGATGGCCACAACGATTTTCTGAGAGGCATTTGCATTAAACAACCACAGCTTGAGCTGCTGGAGCGGCACGGGAGGTATGGTCAGGCCAACCTGGCTGTCAGCTCTGCGTCTGTCCAGTTCTGACCCAGAGCTGCTGGACTCGTTGCTCTGAGTTCAGGTGCTAGAGAACACACACACAGAGAAGCACAACATTTAAGTGCAGATAATTCGTTTATTGAAGTCCAAATTTACAACTTAAGTTTACAACTTTTTTCTCTCTCTCTTTTTTTTTTTCCCCCCCCCAAAAAAACCAAAAGCTTTGTTTGAATTTAGGAAGAATAAATGTTCTTTTTTTAATAATGTACAGACTATATCTCTTAAATAAGTTAATATCTTTGAAAAAAGAGCAATATGTTCCTTTTTTAATGTTGCAGTGCAACTTACAACTTACACGTCTGTGCAATGTACCATGAGGTATATGCCCAGTGAGCAACACACAGTGAAGTTTTCCATTCATAAATTTTCGTTGTAGACACACAAAAAGTTACCAAGTTAATCTGTGATAGAAAAAACGCAGCCGGGTAGGGTAACTCACACAGAACTCATCCGGAGAGACGGGGAAAAGAAACCTAACGCCCACTGCCTATAGAAACTATTGGGTCATCTCCCAGCATAGACAAGTATAAAATTAAAAATACTGCTGTGAAACTGAAGAAGTATTGTGTTATCCAGGGGTTGAAACCTAGTTTGACCTGTATGAGTCTAGAGCAGTTTGTTTTCTCTCTGTAGCATCCATGAGCTGAGGGACTTTACTACGGTACCAGGAGAGCATCTGCTCGGAAAAGCTCTCAAGCGAGATGGAGGTTATAGAAAAGTTGCAGAGTGCTCCAGCTGTGACACAGCTCAGACGTTCTCCCCGCCACAGGCAGGGGCTTTACCTTTGACTCTCAGTTCATCTCACAGCTGATTAGAAAAACAAGGCTGAACCATGGAAGATTACTGGCGTTTGAAGCTTTGCCGCTTCAAGCTTCTCGAGACGGCTCTAACCCCCTTATTTTTCATAGTGACAGAAGACATGTATTTACTTCAGAAAGAACCAACCACGACATAACTTGGTGATAAATAACAGTTCTGCCTCTAATACCTATATACACACTGCTTGTAAACAAAAAATGCCCACAGGTCATGGAGTCTCCATGATTTTATACAAGGCGCTATAGATTTCGTTTGTCGTTGTTATTGAAAACAGTCCTAGTGAAAGTTTGGTTTATAACCTCCTATTGCTACAGAAACGGTAAGAATGTTTATATTTACAAAGAAACGAGGACCATGGAGACCCCAGAGCGTTATTTGCTAAAGGTTTGAAGTCAGTGGGGTTTCACACTACGCGTTGTCAGCACGGTCAGATGTAATTAACAGTGCAGGTTGAACACCAGCAGTACCATACTCTAGTGCTTTGGTATTTCAACCCCTGAATATACAAAGACATTACTACAGCCTACTTCACAGTTTAATGCAAGTAAAGTGCAAGCCATAGTACGAGGGTGTCATACATTTCCATACATGTAAGCATTATCTAAAAAAGGCTCTCTATACAAGTTTTTATTAGCTACTTTAGTAAACTAGACAGAAGTCACCTATGGCCCAGCAATAAATGGTCTTACAAGGATATCTGTAATACAGTATGTGTCAAATGTAAAAAGTTTTATTAATACTAGTGCATTTCTTTTCTATCCTAACCTGTTTCTTTTCCAGATCTTTAAGCTGAAATCCTTGTTTCTCAGTAAAACAGAAGTCTTAACTGGTAGCAGGGTCTTACTGGTATCTTGGCCAGTGAATGCGATTTGTCAAGACAGATTTGTTTGGTGGTTGCTAGTGACAAAAATGCAGTAGAGTCAGTACATATAATGTGGGGTCCTCCTTTAGTCTGCAGCATCCAGAACAATGCATCTTCAGCCAGTAAAAAGATCTGTGTCGATACTCTCACTGGTGCCTGAGAATGAGGAATACTCTAGAAATGTAAGGACAGGAGCTGGGCCTAGCTGGTCAAGCAACAGTTTATTGATGTGTTTTGTCAGTTTACAACACTGCTTCCCTTCAAACACTGCTCTGACACTGGCTGAATGCTTCCAGCAAAGGACCTAATTGTTGCTTTTAACATTCATGTGTGTCTGATAGAAATAAACTGCCTGGCCTGCTTTAAGGGTGGATGTGCTTCCTTTCCTGAAGATAATGACAGGCAGCATCTGTCTGAATTTTTAAATTGCTTTTATTAAGAGTAGGTGCCACTAGTATATCAGCCCTCTCAAAACCTGATAAAAGCTTAGAGGATGTTATCTATAATACTCCTGGGCATGGAAGTGTGGTATAAGCCATGAGCTTTGAAGGAATGCTGCTGCTTCTGTTGTCAAGAGCAGAGCTGCTGCCTACACAGTAGTGGATAGAACTATCAGCAGTACAACATCATGCTTGTATGTCACGGGGTAAAGGAAATGATTTCTGAACCCACTTAAGAAAACAGGCTTTACCACTTCCTGTTCAAATAACAATGCAGTTTCCATTCATTGTTTGGTTTCCAGTGGCAAGCCCAGGTGTGGTTTGGCTGGGGTAAGAGATGATGAGGAACAAACGCCACAGCAGCCTGTCTGAAAGAGCAACTCGGACCCTTGGCTTGGTTGAGGGAAACATTCTAGAAGAAAAAGAACTTTTAACTACTTCATGTAAATTATACAGCTAGTACTGCTTCCTCAGTATTTCCTGTTACTACCCATTTTTAGTACTGGTGGTGAATAAACATCAGTTGGCAGCAGGGAAAATGGAGTGTGGTCTCTAATGAGACTTTAAGCTCCGTGGTGAAAGGCCTGTGGAAAATCTACAAAGCTACATGCCAAGGAAAAAGGCATTGCTGTAACCTGTGCTCTTCTGTCCTCCCTAGAAAAGCAGAGTTTCTGTTGTGAAAACTGAGGAGGAATTAAAAGGGTCACCAGGATGCAAACAGCCTCCAGTACCACTAGTTCTTTGCAGCAAAGAATGCTTTTATTAGCCTGTAAGACACTGAAGACTATGTGATGAAGGAATATGGCCAATAAGGTGTGTGATAGGCTTGGGCCTGATTTGTATGACTTGAGATAAAGACAGATACAAAAATTTTCTTCCTTCTCAGATTAATGCTGTTAATTGCTAGGAGATTCTTACCTTTTCTTACAGAAGCCCTATTAACATTAACAGTGAAATCTTCTAAAGGTCAGCAGTAGAATTCTGCAATTTTTGATGAGGCTGAGCACTTCCCAATGCCCCTCTAGAGTACTTTCAAAGGTACCTTTACTATCCTGCAGAGCACCTCAGGTCAGGGAGTGGGTGTTTTAGCCTGGAAGGCTGTAACTGCTGAAGAGAGGAAGAATAAGGTGGAGTGGCCATGTACATCTAGCACTTCTCTGCAACACTCACTTCTTTTTCCCTGGGAAAAAAAAAAAAGCCATCAGTGTGCCACATTCTAGCTTAAAAGACAGCAGTCTAGATCTGAATGTTAACTGATCAGACTCAGAATTCTCTGTGTGGAAAAGCTGGAAAGTCTCATCCTCCAAAACCTTTCAGTAGCAATCGATCAGTCTTTGCTTACAGTGCTAAAGCAGCTCCAAAAGTGCTTGCGATGGGTTTGGGAATGTGGAGCTGTATCAGGAGCTGGCGAAACAGCAGGGTGGCTTTTGCCAGTGGAGCAAAGCCAGTTCCTGCACTCTGGAGGGGAGGGAGGCCCTGCACAATCCAAGGCAAGCCCTGCACAATGCAAGGCAGGCTGCTTCACGAGAGGGCAAAAGTAATCCCACCTGTGCTGGCACAGAGTGTGGGCCCAGGGGTTCTGCACTGTTTGTATTAAACAATGTGGACTTGCAGCCTACTGAGAACCTCCTCTTCCTCTGATTTCCACTCATATCAATTAGCATAAGCTCAGGAAAGTTCTCACTCAAATTAATGAAACCCAGAAAAAGGTCTCAGTTTTCTCAGGCACTGCTGCTGAGAGCTACTAAGGCAGCTGTCAAAGATCTGAGATTTCACTGAATACAGAAAAGTATCAAAGAAATGAGGGGAACCAGCAGCTCAGGGGGAGCCTTAAATCAGCCATAATGAAAATTAGCCAGTAACAAGATGACTGAGCTTGTGTCACCACACAGAAGTTCTGCTGGCTGAGGGACATTTTACCTGCAGGAATTCTGAGTGATGAAAAAAGCTCTAAAGAGATCCAGTTAAATAAACCACAGCCAAACAATCTCTTTGTGTAGTTGTGCAAGTTATGAAAGCTGTATCTAAGCATGCAGGAAGTTAATAAATGTGTTGTACTGCTGCTGTTTATTTCCCTTGATGAACTCAACAGCAAAGAATTATTTTTTTCTCATCCAAAGTGTCTGATCAAAACTACCCTAACAATTTCAGCTGCATTGTACAGCGTGGCAAGTACCTTCCAGTCCAGGAGAATTTGATGTATTTTAATAGAGAAGCAGACTTGGGTGCATGGATTCTTAATTGCAGTATCTCTATTGCGCTTTGCATTCCATGTATTTCAATGATCATGAAAGTTGGACCTACATCCAGAAAGTAGAATCTCACTGGGGGCTGCAGGATGGAGTTAGTATGCATGCAGAAATATGACAAAGTTCATGTGAAATGACTTTCAAATGCCAGCTGATGCCTGTGAAAGAACAGTCTTCGTACTGCTTAATTTAACAATTAGCTTTTGTTTGCTCTGAGGCATAAGTGATGCCAGACAAATCTTTCAGACTTTTCTCCCAGCTAATCTCAACCTCATTATAGCAAATTTCTCCAGTGTATCTCCCTTCACCTTATGAATCTCTTGGATAATTTATCTTGACTATTCAATGCAAATCAGATTCGACGAGAATTGGCCTCTAAGAGTAGAATACAGGCTCATGGCTCCAGGAATTTCAGAAGAGATGAACTCATGACACTGAAAGATTTAAAGATAAGCTGAGCAAAAGCATGATCACTCAACTTTTTATCTCATCCACTCATATGTCAGAGTTTTTTTAAATTATTTTTTTAACTTTCAGAAATGAAAATTGAGATTGTCTATTTTCCTTATTATTTGTGAGGCCTAAGACATAAATCTTCCTAATGATGTTTGTCATTTCCAGCTGTATCTGTAAGTGGCACTTTAGAAGAGAAATAGCTTGGTTCATTATGAAACCACAAACATGCTTTGGGTCTGAAACAAACCCCATGTTTAAATGTCTTTGAGAATATAGAAAGTTCAGTCCATTTAACTGATGCTGTGACCATCTATCACTGCTTGCACCTAGACTATGAAAGTGGTTTCTGAATGGCTTCTGTAACTTACCCCATTGCTTGCTTCACTGTCTAATATTTCTCCTAGGTTATATGAAGGGCAGTATTTTAAAATGGTGAAATGTATAACTTTTAGAGCTCTGATCTGAAAAAAAAGCCAGGCTCATGGGGAAAGAAGTCTGTCCACAAAGGACTCTGCCCCATGGAAAGGACTCATGCTGAAGCAGTTCTTGAAGAACTGCATGGGAGAGACCTCACGCTGGGGGTGGGGAACAGTATGAGCAAGGAAGAGCAGAGAAGTGTTGTGATCTAAATTCAACCTCTGTCCTCCTTGTGCCACTGAGCAGGGAGTGAAGTAGAAAGCTGGGAATGAAAGAATGAAATTGAGCCTGGGAAGAAGCGAGACATTGGGGGAAGGATGTGTTTAGCTTTATCTCTGTTTCTCATTACACAGCTGTGTTTTTAATTGACAGTAATTTGAATTAGTTTTCCCCAAGCCCAGTCTGATTTATACAGCATGGTCACAGGTAAGCAATCTCCCTGTCCTTAACTTCACCCACAAGCTTTTCCATCATACTTTCTCCTGTCCTGTTGAGCAGGGGGTATGAGTGCATCTTGGAGGGCAGCTGGCAGCCACCTAGGGTCAGCTGCTTTGTGAGCTGAACAAACAGGATACCTTCACCCAACTCTGGCTTTGTGACTATTTCTCTGCCTGGATACTAGGGCCTCATTGAGATAACAGTCTTTCCTACATGATATAGAACTCTATGAACTGTACAGTTCTCTTTGAAAGATGAGGAAGTTTATCTTGGGAAAAAATGATCAGTGAGTATCTGTCTTTAAGTGAAACGACATCAGCTGTCTTTGCATCCCCTTTGTTCTGCCTTCTAGAAATGTTCTAGCCAGCCTAGTCAGAGAGAATTGCGAATGGATGCTTGAATTTTACATTCGGTACCATTCAGAGCCATCTCTCCTTTTTCCCCCCAAGAATAGGAGTGTTTTTCTCCCACGCCTGGTTCTTAGAAATCACTCTCATCCAGGCAAGGAAGTGAAATAGACTGTGTGACTCGTGTGTCTCCCAAACCTATCTATACAGCTTGGTTTTCAAATGAAACATTGACTAACTTCAGCCACTTGCTGATGTGCTACTAACAGTTAAAAATTATTGCCAGACATTACGTCACCTTGAATAATTCACTCAGCTCTAGATGTCAGTCTAGTACAGAATTTAATTGACTAGTTCAGGATTTCATTCAACTCCATTCTCATCCTTGAAGCATCAGAGTGGTTGTGAAGGTTGTGACTCACAGTCACATGTCACTTAAATTCACAGTGAAGAAACCATGAAAACCTGCCGTGGGTAGCATATCCAGCGCAGATGTTTTTCCTTTCACCATGAAATACTTAAAATCATATTAAAATCAGTTTAAGTTGCAGCATTAGTGAACAACCAGCATTGTTCTGCTCATGCCTGAAGCCCTGTGCCATACCTGCTCGCTTCTCTCCGTCCTCCGTGGAGGCAGGCACAGTCTGTTGCAAACACAGTACCTACATGGCATGTACAGTATGCCCATAGGGCCAGAGTGGGGTCTATTTGCTAGATGTACAGTGTACATTTTAAGGCACACTATAGGGATTTAGTTTACATGTTGATAACTCTGTCCTTGTATTTGCAAAGATGATGACTACCTGGAAATATTGCAAAAGTAAAGGTTCCTTGCTAAGGGTGGCCAACTGATTTGTTTTCTCCCTTGCTCAAGAAAAGATGTGTGGAAATGTGAACTTTAGGGCATTTGCAAAGTAAATGTCAACTGCCACCTTCCATTTTATATACATAGATACGTCTTGGTGTAGATCTAAATATATAAAACGGTTGTAGGAGCTCATACTATAAGCTTAGTTTTATTACAGTACTTTAAATATACTGGTTTTGATCTTCAGTTACACTTCTGCACTGGTTCTTTCTATGCAGAGCTTGATACGGACATCGATTGAGAACAGCAAAATAAAAAACTTCATAAAGAATATTATTGTCTTCTCATGCAATGTAGGAGGCATCCTGTGGCACTATTCTCTTACCCGATTTATTTACAGTACTGCTGAGCACGTCACCAATAAATATTACAGTGTTTGTCTTACTCTGTTTTTCAGGGCACCCAGCACTGAGTCAGGAGCCAGGCCCTGTCACACGTGAGTTTCGATGAAGGAGTGTGTGTGTGTCAGCATTGGTGCTGAGCTTGCGAGTTCAGAGGCTCCGTTCTGAGATTTCACAGCAGCACTGTACTCACAAATGTCCAGGAAAAACTCATAGTTCTTTACTTTCCAATCTTTAAACTTCTTTGATGTTAAGTTGGGGTCGTCCAGAAGGCTGTTGATAACTGTGAGGTCCCCTTCCTTGGCCTATCAAATTCCAGAAAGACACAGCACATGTCAGAAGGACATTTATGTCACATTTTCCATTCCAGCACTTCATTTTTTTTCTTTCACTTGAAAGTGCTGGAGAAACTACTACGGACACTTGAATCTTTTAGCTATGTTCAGGAACTACTACAACCAAAAGTGTCTGACAGTTCAGTCCTGGGCTCTTTCTACATCATGTCTATAGACAGTGCCAAATAATGAATTTTCTTTCTCCTTAAGCTGAAACATGTTTGCTTTCAGTGGTTTTGAGAGCTTAATTCTAAAGCATTAAGGGATGATACTTCTGCTAGTTTATATTGTTTAGATACAAAATTAACGATGAGGTCTTACTTTTAAAGTGCTCTTGAGAACTCTGATGTGGTGCAGCTTCTCATTGATCACTGGATCATTGCATCGCTTTACAAAAGACTTGCGGAACTCCTGCTTGGTGGAAGGACGCTGCTCTCCGAAGGCTGACAGGCTAGCCTGTTCCAGGGATTTGTACAGCTCTTGTAGGCCATCTGTATTTTCTCCAAGTTCTCTTGTGTTTTCTGAAAGAAAATAAAGAAACCTGACAACAAGTCCAGTCATTCGAGTGGAGCCTGTAAAACCAGCAAGCAGTCCTGCAGGTTCCTGTCTAAAGTAACCCTGTGACGTGACCTCCCAATGTTTTGAGAAACATTTTGATCAGCCCCAGACCTACACCCTCAGCACTACATTCAAGCATTTCAGGTACAAACTCCTGCATAGCAACTGATGAATCTGCAAACATAAACGAGTTTGACCGCAAAAACCTGTCTGAGAATAATGGCAGCATTGCACTGGCTTTCAATGGCAGTGAAGAGGATCAGAACACCTTCAAAAGCTCACCTTCTGCACAGAAACTATTATGCCTTCTAATAGGAACTTTCTCTTCTAGCTTGTCATCTGTTCCTTCTATGGACTTTACACATCCCTTACCCCTGACATCTCTGTTTCGGGGAAGGCTTTGACTGCGTTGCTTTTGTGGCCTGCTGTGAGAGCTGTGTCCCCTTTGACACTCCACCAAAGGGAAAGGGCCATCCTGCTCATAGTTGTGGCGCCTTTGTACTGGCAGCGTGGCTTGTCTGCGCTTCTCTGGTGACATCGCAGCCCGGCCGCCTGTGTACTCCGCCTCGGGAGGCACGGTCTGCAGGAAATGGAGCCCTGAACTGGTCAGTGGAGTCTCTATCAGGTCCTGCCAGGAGCGTCTTTCTCGGTACGGAGGTCTGCAGCCTGAGGAGTGTGTGCTGCCTGCGACGTCTGGGCGAGAGTCCTCTGCCGAAGAGTGGGAGTAGGTTGATTCGCTTGAAAAGTGTCGGCCGTGATTGGCTTCAGGGAATGGGCTTGAAGAATTCACCTGGAGAGATACAAAGCATCTGACTGTAAGACACCGTTTGAGCAGAGCCGGGCGGATGACCATAGCGCGGAGCATCGTGTGGGCCACGCCAATAAAGCAGACTGGTGTGTGTTCTGATGGGACAGAACAGAAGCCTCTGTGAACAGAACAGAATTAGCAGTGAGAGCTTTGATGTGAGGGCTGTGTTTTAACCACTCCCTATTCTTGTTTTGCACATTCTCTGCCCATGAGAAGCTCCTGCTGGAAGGAAGTGTGTGATACTGGTACAGGGTTCCTGAAGACCTGTCCAGTTGACACTCAAGTCCAGCAGTGTGCTGTGAAGACATAGACATGAAAGTCCTCAAAAAAAACCCTGATAGGATTTGCTTCCTTTTTTTTTTTTTCTTTTCTTTTTTTTTTTTTTTAGGAGATAAGTATCCAGCCAAACATAAAAAAACCCACAACTTGCAGCACCCAGGAAAATCTTTGAATTTTAGGGGACTGATGAACCTCCCATGTTATTCTGATTAATTCTTCTGCATTTGTGTGCAATTTAAGTTCAAAAACAAAGAGAAAGGCAAAAAAATGGAAAAACAGAAAGGGAGGGGCTTAACCTGTGTCTCAGTTGATAAAACAGCATCACATGGGTGAAAGTCAGTCTGAGCTTCACCCATGTGATGCTGTTGTCTCAGTCACTCTGTGGTTCTGGCTGTGTGAGGATCGTGTCATTCACGCTGGAGAAAAATCTGAAAGAAAAATAGAGATCAGTCCCACCTGTGCTTAGAAACAGCAAATCATTATCACAGCTTATGTGCCCTGTCACACAAATGTTCCTATTTGCTGATGAAGCCTCTTCATACAAAAAATGTTGGGTTTTTTTTTCCCCTCAGTTATCAAACCCTGTCTGCACACAGTATGTTAGAAGTACTTTTACCAGCTGTTTAACACAACACTAACAGAAGACCCTGTTGCTACTATGGTACTGTGCATAATGCTTTATGCTCTAAAAATGCCCTTGTCTCTAAAGATCTGTTCTTAAATAAAGTGTTTGCACTAAAAACATGTTTATTGCATGAATGCGACCTGGTCTTCACCTCTAGCATCCAGCATCCAATACTCATACTTGGAAACCAGCCTCAGTTAACACAAACTATCTCATCCACCCCATTCTTTCATAGTCTGAAGTCAACATTAGAATATTCTGTTTGTACTATTAGGTGTAGTCTCCCAAATCCTACACAAAATGTCATTGTATTGGTGACAAATCTAGGTAAGGAGACACTTACCTCTGCTTCCTCTGTAAATGACTTGTTATGGAAGCATTCAGGCCTTAGCTCACTAGGAGCAGCAGTAATATTTTTGCAGTGAGATCTGCCTTTGTTCTGCTATTAAATTAAATATTCCAAACCAAGGAAAATGCAAGTCAAGGCACACAAGTTTTTTTTGGTGACCTACTGCCAAATGTGCTATTTGTCAACTCACTGAGGGTGTTCGATGGTAAGTGTCACAAAGCGTTGAGGAGCCTTCCTGCTTCAGGGTTAAAGAGCCCTCGATGTCATCCTGGTCGCTTTCACTCCAGTAATCTGCTAACAAAGCATTTTGGGTTTCACTCATGTGCCACAAGAAAGTTGGTCTCACATTTTAAAAGCAGCATCAACATGCCAAGGTAGACATTTCCTGGTCGCCTAGGTGGCTTGGCATTCACTAAGAAGCAGAGTTGTGAACATGTCTGTCACTAAAGCTACACACATCCGTAGAAGAACCTGCAAATGTTTTGGGAGAGCATTACAGAAAGCAGGTTAGGCACCTAACTCCCACTGTATGTGAAAACCAGCTGCTGATCACTGACTGCTGAAGAGAAGCTTCCTTCTAGATGCCAAAGTAGGGCTGAGCATCAACCCTTCCTCTAATTATGTTATGTAACAGGTTCTGCCAGGGGGGAATGGTGAAAAAAGCAAGGCTGGCACCTGAGCACAGTTCAACAGGACATAGTGACCTGTGCTTGTGATGGCTTCACTTACTCTAGGGTGAGGAGCATCCCCAGTGGCTGGGATCTGGGAGACCACACCTCACCCTGAACCTCATGTTCTCTTCATCTCTTGCTTCAAATATTTCTCAAAATTATTACTCAGGGTCTCATTTGCTTGGGGGGGTCACACCAATAAGTAGAGTTCTTCAAGGATGTGGATTCTCATGAGAATTGATATTTAAAAGTTCTGGCACTTATGTTACTAAAAAGTGAATGATGACATCTCCAGCTTTGTTCAAATAATGACCAGATATGTAGTTCCTGCTGTCTTCTCCTGGTTATAAGCTCTGAAACGTTACCTTCATCTGGATGAACATCCTTGTCATCAGGTGTGTAACCAATTGCTGCCAGACCCAAACGATTCATCCATCTAATAGAAGAACAGAAAACGAGGGAGAGAGATACTTAAGGAACATCCAGTGCAAATCTGTGGGCACAGACTGGAAAAGTCAGAGACAATGCTCAATGCCTGATCCGTGTTCAGAGGTTAACGAGTTTAAGGGCAGGATGTCTCAGATGTACTTCTGGAGTTCTGTTTGCATCTGCTGGAGGATGGTTGCCTAATGGATTACCAGACTGTATTTTATCCCATTTATTTCTTCTTGCATTTTGTTCTGTTGCTTAGAAAACTGCCAGATCATGACATCAGTCTTCTGTATGTCAACGTGAATAGATACCAATATGCTAACGTTAGCAATGACTAAATGAAGTTATTACATAGTCTGTGTAGAGCAGAGGATGTCCAGCTCTGTCTCCACCTTAAGCAGGATGAAATCCTCTATAAGCTGCATCTGCAAACAGTTTTTGTGCAGAATGATTTCCAGGGACATTGAGTCAAATAGCAAATTGCACTTACTCCGATTGCCAGAGCTATTGGTTTCAAGAACTTGCCTGAGTTGCCAAAGTACTACAAACCAGAATGATGATAGCAATTGTATGCAAACCTGTGTCAGGAACTAAGTTGTATTAAATGTGTATAATCAAGAAGCTAAATCAGACTGTGACAGTTTCTCACTGGTTATTTGTTAGTCTAGATTCATGACAGGCGTTACGAACGTTTAGGCTTTTTGAGCTGTGATATAAACTTTATTTTCCTTTGATTTCTTTAACACAGGATCTTGTGTTTCTAAAACAAGACTTGGCAACTTGGAAGAACACCAATATTTGCATTTCGGATTGGATGGGCTGATTTCTTTCTTTGTCCCTAAGTTAACCAATTTGATCAAGAATAAGATTCTTCGCTTAATTAGTAAAATACTACAATTTCTTTTGGGGAAAATATTTCCAGAGACTTCTTTGTGTAAGATTACTGGATCTTTACATGAAATACAACTGCGAGACAGGAAAAAAGTAGCAGATCAGCCTCCAAGATCAGCATCTGCAGCTGACCCATCCCCAGGGCAGTTCAGCAGAGCAGCACTGCTAGGCAGATGAGGTCTCTTTTCTCCTGGATGTATGACACTACGCTGGGTGATACTGCTCTGACAGGAGGGTTGGACTGGATGATCTTTAGAGGTCCCTTCCAACCCCTTGCATTCTGCTTGAAACAACCACAAGCTGCACCAGGGGAGGTTTAGGTTGAATATTAGGAAAAAATTCTTCCCTGCAAGAGTGGTCAGGCATTGGAACAGGCTGCCCAGGGGAGTGGTGGAGTCACCATCCCTGGAGAGATTCAAGAAAACATGTGGGAATGGCACTTCAGGACATGGTTTAATGCCCATGGTGCTCTTAGGTGGGTGGTTGGACTCAATGATCCCAGGTATCTTTTCCAATCCAAATTATTCTATGACACCATGGAGAGAGGAAAGTAACTTCTTAATGCTCAGTAAATGGAAACTCAAGAACCAGCCTCTTTTCTTTCACCAACAAGGAAATAGAAGTGAAGAAAAAAGCCCTGCGAGTAAACATCAGTAAAGACTGGGATGCATTTGTAAGGATTCCTTTACTCAGTGACTAAAGTATTGTCATGTAAGTGCTTTCTAGAAGCAGCTCTTCTATTAATGCTGCAACAACAAAAAATGTTAATAATTATGTTCTTGGTTAATGAATCACATAATGACAAAATCATCTTTCAAAGACTTGGGGAAAGCCATTAATGAACAACAGATACTCCATCATAAGGACAAGGGCTTTGCAGATTCAAACAAGGAAACTGTTCAGTGTCATCCTTTCCCGCTTGTTGTAGGACAGGGGAAAGCTTCTAAGGAGATGTGTGGCAGGTGGTATGCTCTAAGAGCATGGTATGTGGAAGATGGTGCACACAGCAAGGAGGCAGAGAACCAGGAGAGAGCTCTCCACTAAAAATAGCCCAGAGTGCAGCACGTATTGATCTGGTCTAGGCAGCGCTCCGCAGTCACTCAGAGCACTGATCTCAGTCTGTGATATTGGATCTAACACTGAGTCATTGCATGGCCTTCAGCAAATCGTTCTACATATCTTATGACGTTCGTAAGCATCCAAAGGGGACAACAACATTTACTTCTTACTCACAGGGAATTGTTACAGGGTTTAATTTACTTGCAAAACTATGAAAATATAAAGAATTGCACAATAATATTGCTTTGCCTTTCGGTATTAAACCAGAAGTGAGCAAATTGGAAATAAAAATGGAAATGATGATTAGTTTCTACAAGAATCAGCTGCAGGGTTAGGACAGCTTACAGAGACTCGTATCAGCATGTCAATAACTCATCTTTATCATGAAGGAAGTAAATTTCAAGTGGCTTAGCAGGTTTACAGAGAAGCTTTTCTGCAGTGCTCACCAGCATAATTTCATTCAACAAGCACCATGCTGATGGCTTGACATTTGCTTCCCTTGAAAGGCACATTCTTTACTGCAGCACTGAAACACCATCATGCCCATATTCATTACTAAGCATTTGTATTAATTATTCTTCAACAGTTGTCCCTGAATTTCTAAACCCATTAACACTGGAGCAAAATAGTTGTAGTCATACTTTACCATATGCCTTTGGCAGTTAAGCAGAATGTCTCAGCCACTGCAACTCACGTTCTGCTTAAGCACCAATGATGAATTGGGACTCATCACTGTTCTCAAAGATAAACCAGAGTTGGCTGTTCTGGTGGTCAGTGCATGGAAATTCAAATTGTCTTAAATGTCTTGCTAAATTTAGCTTGTTGCTCCTTGTTAGTTGGAGGGTTTCGGAGCTTGGGAGCACATGCAGATGGTGGTCTGGCTTTGGCAGGGGGGTTGGACTCAGTGATCTCCAGAGCTCTTCCAACCCCCTACCACTCTAGGATAACAGGCAAAGTGTCAATGTATAAGCTCCAGGAGAACATAGATGCTCTTAGCACACACAGGGTATTAGCTTTACTCATATCACCTCCATGTCCAAATCTGGCATTAACAGAGGTGCTCTTCCTTCCCTAAGGCTGCTCAGATGCTTCACTTCCAAAAGGCAACAAGATTCCCAGTACTTTCTTACCCTATTTACCACAATCTAGAGCTCCTCCTTTTGTCAAGACAAGAAAAAGGGTTGTCTCATGATGCTCACTGGCTTATAATGATAAAATCTTTTCTGATAAAAGAAAAAGAATCTCAATTTTAGGCTTTGTGTCTTTTTAAAAGGCACGGGTGAATGTTTTTGAGGTTAATCAGGAGTTATACAAGTGCTGAGATTACAGATCCTTTTCTTACAGTGAACATATTTTTTTCTTCCCAAGGAAATGCAAACTCAGTTCAAAGGAACGCTGTGTAAACTTGATGAATTTGCTTGATGAGCAAACCACTTTCATTTTAAGAAAACAGGCAGTCAAAGCTATAAAAAGTTCTCAGTGGAAAGCTTGGAACCGAAGCCATTTGGTTCTGAACTCTGCAATGAATGCCTCGTAGGCAAATGTCAGGTTTCAGGAAGCCAGTGTGTCAGAATTGGGCTCTTAGGGGTAGATGACTTCATGTTTAATTGAGGGTCATGCAGTGCAGAGACTACATGCTACACCTGACGAGCAGCTAGAGTGAAAAAGACCCCAGGAAGCCATTTCTCTAATTTGGTTTCAATAGCTGTACCCCTAATAGCTCTTTGAATTCCGTGTGATCACAAAAAGACATGAGTTGTTCTGGCAGGTACATATACAGCAATCTTACAGGCACACCTCAATTTGTCTTGGCCCCCCAAGGCAGAAAGTTGGACTCTTCTTGTCCCCAAAACTCAGCCTTTTCTTCGTTGATAATTTCAATGACTCTTTTCCTCTGGTAATTAAAAAACTTGAACACCACACTGCACCAAGCTTGGGTCTGGGCCACACTGTGAGCCACAGGGGTTGCATTCTAGATAGAAATCAGCTGTGGTGATGTGGAGCTCTGCTGAACGTCTCAAGGATACTTTGCTACAACACTTTACCTGCAGAACTGTACACCATCTCCATCTGTCTTACTGAGCTACACTGTAATAGCTTACAAGGGACCAAGAAGTGTATTAATTATTTTTCATTGCCTGTGACTTAGCAAAGCAGATGCAGGGAGAGGTAAGCCTCAAGTCAAGTCATCTAAATACACAAGTAAGTTTGTCTCAATGGTTTACGTTTTAAACAAATTAGACTTGGCTTTAATTAATTCTGTGAAGTACAAACAGGCACTGTTGCCATTGCTTTGGGATAAAATAGAGCTGTGTTGGAGGAACTTAAGTTAAATTTACTGAGATAATTCTGGTTAGTACCAGAGGATTACAGCCCAGGGCCTCTTCTGAGCGTCCGATTCTACCCCCAGGCCTGGAAAGCAATGAGTACAAAGGCACTGAGGGCAGTGATGAACTGAGTAGCTGTGACAATAATCCAAACTTGATGCTGAAGAGTGAATCATGCTCAAATGCCCTGAATTGTCAGGAGCACATTCTCTTACTGATCATTTAATAAAAGCACTGGAAAATGTTGAAGTGGCCCAAAGAAGCAGGGAAGCAGTTTCGTGTAGCTTCATGCTCCTAACAGACTAGAAGGGAATGGAGAACACGCCGCCACTCATCGTCCAACAGCACTAAGGTTCTCTTTGCTGCCTGCTGGCATTTACTCCTGCCAAGTACAGTGATGAGCCTGCCCAAGGTCAGTGTGAGGCTCTGGGATTAAGGGCAACAATAGTTTCCATAGTGGCAGCACACTTTGCCCACTTGGTTAATCCCTTCTGCAGCCTAGAGTGAAACAGCAGAGGTGAAAAAAGCAAAGCAACTTGGACAACCTCAGCTACAGTAAATCTGAGAGAGCTATTACACTCAGTGTAGGGGAATAAAAGCCAAAGGCAAGAGGCTAAGCATTTGTATTAATTTTAAAGAAAGAGGTGCAAGGCTGTTATCTTTAGGGCTGTAGTTAAGACTGTTCCATAAATTCATGGAGAACAGGTCAGGAGGTTGCAAGTTCCTGTGATTCAAATGTTTTATTTGTTACTACCCCCAGTGCTGGATAGCATATACAAGGTAGCTCTTAGAAAGACCTATTTAATTCAAGTGAAAAAGCAAATAAAGGATGTATCCTGAACAGGTGAAAATGCAGGAAAGAGTCTGTCCACTTTCACCATTTCCATTCCTTGAAGGCTCCCTTAAAAATGAAGCCAATGGAATTCCAAGGCCTTAACAAATAGAATAAATAGTTACCTATGTCCTATCGTTCCTGCATCTTTTAGTTGGTTGTTACCTGTCCTTGCCTGTCATCTCAGGTTTGTGTTATAAATATTCCAGTGTGGGAATTAATTGTTCTCTGCCTTTGAGATTGCAGTGGCACATGGGATTGTTTAGTTAAAAGAAATTAAAAAAAACAGAGCTAAAGTGAAGTTAAATTTGAATGAATCAAGTTAGCTTTGAGTCTATTAAAATACAGATACCCTCGAACCATGTACTTCATACACTGACTGTATTCAGTGCAATTTCTATTGAATTTCTGATTGAAAGCTTTGCATCATATGTTTTATGTTTTCTCCCATCAGTGGGCTAACTGGATTCACTGTAAAAATCTTTGCAATACAGAATCATATTTTAAAATCGATTTTCTACTTGTTATGCTGGCTTCTTCCTCCTCAGTCTTTCTTACTGGGCACTTAAGAAATCAATACATTTCCCATCTTGGTTCCTAAGATTATTTTCACTACATTATTTTCACTCCTTTTTAGGGTTATACAGGTGCAATACTAATTTAACAGAATAAAGGTTCCTCTAATAGGAAAGGCTGAAACGAAGCCTTGATTTTCCTCAGCACAAAAGAAGCCCAAAAGCATGGCTGGTGTGTCACAGTGAAATATAACACTGAGCAGAGTGTTCTCAGTGAGCTCATCTCTCCAAATATATATCAGCTCTCAGCAGCCAGTATTTCTGCTATTTTATTTGTCACAGTTGCTGGAATTTGTTTAGTAAAATCATTCATGGGATAAGCCATAAGGACTCTCTGATTTGATAATGTGACATGACTCTGTTGAT
Source organism: Semnornis frantzii (assembly GCA_013399775.1). Taxonomy (NCBI): domain Eukaryota; kingdom Metazoa; phylum Chordata; class Aves; order Piciformes; family Ramphastidae; genus Semnornis; species Semnornis frantzii. The sequence goes on along the minus strand of VWYK01022839.1, from coordinate 15,249 downwards.
CTTGTTTCATGCATTGTCTTCTTAGATTTGTCAGGCTGGAAACACATGAAAAAACCCTCAGACAGCTTAAGAGTTGACAAGTGAACCATGGCAATCTGTGCCCTCTTTGCATGTGCATCTACTTCCTACACTTAATGGGACAGTTTTTGGTTAGTTTTTTGTTTTCATCTTCACCCCATCTGTCTTTGTAGTCACAGATCTGGTTTGGTCTTTGTTGTTTTGTTTGGTTTTTTTGTACCCCAAAAAGATTCACTACTTCTGTCCCAAATAAATTACCCTCCAGGTACCAAATTAAATAGCATCCTTATAAGTCTGGTATCACAGAGAATAGGCACACAATAACTTGATGCTAACTACCATTTCAGGTAAAATCTACAATAAACCCTAATGATAGCCACCAAAACTGCCATAAAAACTTGCCCAGCTGGAACCTGTCTCGCCAGTTTGCAAACACATTTACACACACCATCGTGGCAGCACTAGCAGTGCCTAGGCAAATCAAAAGAGAATAGCCAAACATGGTGATGCTTAAAGGAGTCTCCTAAGATAACAGTAAGGTATTTTCTTCATTGGTCAAATGTGGCTGCTGAACTTCACCCTGCTGTAAACTTCTCCTGTTGGATTTACCACATTGCTCTGGATAATTCAATGTAAAGGTTCTGGGAATCCACCTAAAGGTAATTATTAGCCACTGCAAGCACTACCCATTCCTACACTGACTGTGACATTGTCAGTACTTCAACATGTGCAGCCATGGAATATTCAGAGAGTCTTTCTACCAAAGTACAGGCAAGGGATGAAAAGTGAACCTCAGACAGGTTTTCCTCATATTTCATAGAATGGTAAGGTTGGAAGGGACCTCAAGGATCATCCAGTTCCAACCCCCTGCCATAGGCAGGGACACCTCCCACTAGCACAGGTCACTCAAGGCCTCCTCCAACCTGGCCTTGAACACCTCCAGGGAGGGAGCAGCCACAACCTCCCTGGGCAACCTGTGCCAGTGTCTCACCACCCTCACTGCAAACAACTTCCTCCTAACATCCACTTTCAATCTCCCCTCTGCCACTTCAAACCCATTCCCCTTGTCCTGTCATTCCCAGACCTTTTCAATAGTCCCTCCCCAGCCTTCCTGTAGCCCCCTTCAGATCCTGGAAGGCTACTCTAAGGTCTCCTGGAAGCCTTCTCTTCTCCAGGCTGCACAGCCCCAACTCTCTCAGCCTGTCCTCATAGTAGAGCTGCTGCAGCCCTCTGAGCATCTTTGTGGCCTCCTCTGGACCTGCTCCAACAGTTCCATGTCCTTCCTGTGCTGGGGACATGCTGTAATTTTTTTTGGGTCTAACAGTTGCATACAGGGAGATGTTAGGTTATAGTTGGACTCAATGACCTTAGGGTGCTTTTCCAGCCACATCATTCTATGATTTACTTGATTATTGGAGATTTTACCTCAGCTTTCACCCACCCAATGACTGCCCCAAAAGAAAGCTTTGGAGAAATGAACTATTCATTATGAGCAAAACCCCTGACTCTAGTATTGCCTGAAAAGGTGTGGGTGGGGTGTGGGGAGTGTTAGAGGGTAATTTTATTAAGAGATGAGATGATAATTGTGAAATTCTGTAATTCTACTTCCACATACTCTTAAAGAAACCAGTGATCTCCGGCCAGAAAATACTAAGGTTTTGTTTTGTCTATTACTTGTTTTACTGAAAACTTCATGTTTTGCAGAGTGGATTTGGTATCTCTGATATAAGGTCAGGACACCTGACTGCAATGCTCCCTCACTCATCACAGAGGGGTAGGGTACTGTAATCACAAGATCTGCTATATTAAATGCAGTTGAACTCTGTAACTCCCACAAGAACCACAGCAGTTCACAGTATTATTTACAGCAGAATTTGATTAAGTTAATTTGGCAATTGAACCCAGTGCAGAAAGCTAATGCAAATCCCAACTCCTCTGCAGTGAGGATAAATTCACACCTGAATGCTAATTTGGATTGCTTTGGGGTAATTGCAGTTGTGTGGCATAAACCCCTTTGAACAGCTTTAGTGCAATGCCATAAGCCAGTGGTTCCCAAACTGTGTTGAGGGAAATGGTAGTTCACAAGCCCATGGCAAACAGGCCATAAATCACAGACTGGAGCAGTTAGGTGGTTAGCCAAGAAAAGGAGATTTTGAGGACTTACTGCTCAGTCCTAGCACTTGCTGGTGCAGTGTTTTCTCCCCATGAGTGTGGTAGCTGTGCTGTTGCACTGCTCACCCCCATGTACCTCATGGTTTCATCCAGGCTCTGTGGCCTGCAGCTAATTCTGACCAGGAAAGGATTTTACTTATGCTGCAGCTTTTATGTGACAACAATAAATTAGAGAAGTGAGGTGGCCTCTGGCACTGGCTGTTTTTCCTGGATTGGGATCAAGTTTATAGGAACATTAAAAGAAGAGGGAAACCTGCTGCTTATGTCAGGAATCTCCATTTCAGGGATTCCTGTCTGAGAAGTCTCTTTCCTGTTCTGCAGAATTACCTTTGTGCTCTTCAACAGATGAGGGACCAAAGAGCTCTTCAATAACTTACTCAGGCCTATTTATTACAGAACTTAAACTAGGACAGACACATCTGAGATCATTACTCTCCTGTTCCCTTCCCCAGGAATTCTTGTCTAATGAGGTCATAAGCCTGAAATCTTTAGTTGCCAAGATCTTTTCTTAGGTGTGTGTTTGCAGCTGAAGATGAAAGTAAATGAAAACTGTAAAAGGTGCATTAATATTGGCCCACTGTCTGGTTTGACCAAGACTGGTCAAGGGAGGAAGACAGCTGAACAGACTTCAGTAATAAACTTGATAATTTAGGGAAAGCCTTGAGTAACTCAGGTCTGTTCCATACAGCCAGCAGGTGTGCCACATATTCCATAAAAAATACAGAGCAGATGCACCCTGGAATCTGCTTACAATCAACATTTACTAATTAATTTAGAGCACTTTAATTTAATTTGGGATACTTTGGTTTTCAAATAGTTTCCTTTAAAGGAAATACTGTGTGTCAGCTCTTTACTTGTAAAAATACTGAGGGTGGCCCCTACAAAATGAGTCATCATTCTTTTTCAGCGGCTAGCAGATAAGCTGTTTTGGTTTGTTTTTAATGAATGCAAACTATTCATGTGAGTCATTAAAATTGCAAAGTTAACCCAGATTATTCAAATCAAATTTGATCAAATTATTCAGCCTAAATGAGAAACTTTTGGAGATGTAATATTTGGAGTCCATGAGGTGACTGGAAATGTGCTGTGTTGCATGCTTCAGTCAGATGACAGCTTTAAGTAAAGTAGATATTGTAAAACAACTGAATATTAAATTCACTGCTAATTTCCTTAGGAATATTAAAACCATAAAGAGGTTATGCATGGTGCGGTAATAAATGAAGCACTTCTGGGAAATGAGGCCTTGAACAAGCTTGGAGTGCCCTGTGACCATGGCAAGCAAAAGATGAGCTCATCAGCTGCATTATTAATTCATCTCTAAGAACACAGCTAGGCTCATGTAAGACCTGAGAAAACAGCATGAGCATTAATTTTGCAAACCAAAGTCTGCACTGTGCAACACAGCAGGCAAAATTCAGCTGCAAGAGAGTAACTCTTACCTGCTACACATAAATCAATTAGTGTAGAATTCTTTCAGCAGCATTGCAGTATGAAAGGCAGATTCAATGTTTTGGAGTGGAAAATAAAAGAATTAAACAGTGAACCTGCAGTAAGAAACTGTACAAATAGCTGTTAACACAAAAGCTGGTGGTAAATGCAGTTGGAGAAAGGATGTGTTCTCCACATAGTGGCTAAAGAATGTTCCTCTCTGTGCTACAGCTCCCTCACTTTTCAGTGTGGAAGATCTACCCTTCTGCCAGCACAGAAAACACGGCTCAGCTTCGCGGTGACAGCAGGGCTGTGTGATACCATGCAGAGCACTTGCCCTATTTCCTCAGATTACATGCTTAGCAATTTGCTGGGAAGATAGAGACTTGTGAAATTAGTATTGTAAGTATGTTTCTCATTTGTGAGTCTTGCTTGCTCGTTTCAAATTTCACACCGGATATCCGGGAGAGGGAATTCCAGGAAGCGTGTAAAGGCTGCAGGGGATGCCCAGGGGCTTCACGGATGTGCCAGAGTAATCCATCATTTGGGCTGGGGAGCCAACTACAATTACTCTACAGGCACAGCATTTCTGAAGGCAAAACACTGCAAGAAGTGCTTCAAGAAGAAGGTCACCCTTTGTCTCTTCTCATGGGGAGCAGACCAAAAAAAGTCTGGATAAAGGCTGTTGTAAATTCCAGCCTAACATGGCAGTATGATACGGAAGTGTACTGGCAGCTTTCCAACTGTTACTTTCCACACAGGCTGTAAACTGTCATAAAGACAGCTTCATTGGCTCCCCAGTGCAGGAAAATCAATGAATATTGTAAGAGCAGTTTATTGAATGCGTGTCAAGGCTTCCTGCCTTGCCTCCAGTCGGAACATTTTATGGTATAATAGGAAACCCTGATCGATGGCACTTCAACGAATCCTAACTGTTGGAGGAGTTGAAAGCAGGGGAGAGACCATGCATGGTTAAAAGCAGTGAAAGGCAGCTGGACCAGCCAAGCCTCAGCCACATTGCATACCTGAACAATGGAACGTTTTTAATGTTGGAAAAATATTTTCCAGCTAATTTCTATGGTAAAAATGACAGCAAGCCCCAGTGGGATGCTCCTGGAAACAACTTCAGTGTCATCACCCTCAGCAGTGAGTGATGAACTGGCCTGAAATGTTTCACTACAGCCAGTTGTACACTTCAGTGCAATATTTCTTGGAAGTCCACAGAATGTAAATGTTCAATATAAGATTAACTTCTAGACAGTGGTGTTCCAAAGACAACAGCCCAGCTCTGTCCTGAGGTAGCTGTGTGCAAGTCTGCAAGCAGGAAGAAGTACCTAAACCTCAAAGTTTCAGCAGTCTATGCCAGGAAAGATTTAAGACTCCAAAGTATGGTAACATTGTCCCAAGTGTCCTTGCTTTTCACCTCAGCTGGGAATAAACAATTTACTGAAGTAACAGGAGGAGGTAGAACATTTGGCTTTGCCTTTGGGGATCAAAGGTACCTCTCCACCTTTATCTGAGCTCTGCCTCCATCACTGAATCACGTAAGAGAAGTACAGAGTAATTTAGGTTAGAAGAGATCTCAGGAGGTTGTCTGTTTTCACAGCCCACCCACAGCAGGGCCAACTTTAATGTTGGATCAGGTTGTTCATGGCCTTGTCCAGTCAAGTTTTGAATGGCCTCCTGACACATCCAAGGACATTCAAAGACACAGCAATGCCCACAACTCAACTTTGCCACTCTCTGTTCCTTGTTAGGAAAGTGATGCAAAGAATAAAACAGATTTTTACTGTGCTGGGGTTCTGTTCTTTTTGGGGTTCTGTTCTCTGGGTTTTGGGTTGGATTTTTGTTTTTGTTTTATTTTATATTTTTAGGTGGGAGGGTTGATTTTCTTAAAAAATTCTGGCAGGACAATAAATGCATCTCATTAGCTCAGACTCATTCCTGTTACAATGGAAATTACTTCCAATTGCTTTTCTCTGGCAGAGCTAACTTAAAACTATCTTATGCCATCAGTTGTGATATATGCATTGCTTTTATATACCAGGAAATTCTGTCCCATTTTAATCTTTCTAGCCTTGATCAACAAAAAAAATTAGAAGTGTGATGAAGTTTATGCTCATTAACCTCCAAAAATCATACTGAATGCAGATGAGACCAGCACAACTAACTTCCCTAGCACTCCTTTGCAGAATTCTGCCTTGTGACAGGACAGAAAATTTCAGCAAAGAAAATGAGGCAGACAATGGAATGCTGCACCTAGGAAATCAAGGGGGAACTAAGTGGACTGCACTAAGGACACTATCAGCATTACCTCAAGAGTATATTTCTGTGTGAGATCATAGAATCAACCAGGTTGGAAGAGACCTCCAAGATCAAATACTACTTTCAGTTATTGGAGTACTATGATAAAGAATGTATCATGATAAAGGGGAGACAACTTACCTATTCATTTCTTCAAGGCAGTCTGTTGCAAAGTAGAAGCTCTTTATTTTGGGGTGGCATGCTTTGAAGGCACTATAAGAGAAGCAGAAAGAACATAAACACCACTTTCCTTTCAAGCAGTTTGTCTCTGAATATGCAGGACCGAGCAGCTCTACAGTTCTTCAGGATCTGGCAGGTTTCATAGGCACTTTGAATCTTCAGTCTCATACTACAAAGTTTTAATTTACAGAGTGAAGTTCTGTGAGAAGTGCCAAGCTAAATTAGCAGTCACTGGAATAATTTCCACAGCAAATTGTAACAGATGAAGTTCTGAAGTCTGTACTGTGTCACTTGTGGAACTGGCACAACAGTAGTTGTGTGTTGCTGGCTATGCTGACTTGCAGTACTGAATAGCAGCACGACCTGAGAGCAAGTCCTGTGAGGAGTGGCTGAGGGAACTGGGGTTCTTTAATTTGAAGGAAATCAAGTTCAGTGGAGACCTTGCTCTCTACAACTCCCTGAAAGGTGGTTGGAGCAAGGTGGGTGTTAGTGCCTTCCCCCAAGCAGCAAGTGACACGATGAGAGGAAATGGCCTCAGGTTGTGCCAGGGGAGGTTGGGGAATAATTTTTTCACTGAAAAGGTTGTCAAGCCCCAGAACTGGCTCCCCAGGGAGGTGGTTGAATCATCATCCTGGCACTATTTAAAAGACTTGTGGATGTGGTGGTGCTGAGGAAGAGAGTTTAGCAGCAGACAGACATGGCTCTGTGCATTGCTAATAGTCCTTCTTCCTCACAGGTCCCTTTTTTCTCCAGTGTAGTTCAGTTCTGTCAGCCTGACTTCATGAGACAAGGTCTAATTCTCATTTTATGCTAGCAACACACAGACATCACTACATGGCACTGTGTTCAGACTACAGGCAGGAGATAATTACCAGCTCAAAATCTTACTGCTTGAGTGATTATAGTTCACATCAAAATGCTTTTTATTAATGCTTTTCTGTGGTATAACCCCTGAGTTCTCCCTCAGCCGGGCAGGTATTTGAAAGCTGTTAGAAATGATACTCAGATTTCTTACAGCATTTTGGAGAGACTGTAATTAAAATAAGAATTGCTACCAAAGAGGCCACAAACTGGAGCACTAACGACTATTATTTTGATGAGTTGGCAAATGTTAAAAACCTCCCACTGCCATTCATAACATTTCTGTTAAAATATTGACATTTAGATGGTAATTACCAGATGGGAGAATTAGATTAGGAATCATTACACATGGTGTTACGAAACACCTCTGATATGACCTTTCTACTATTGGCAGCTTCAATGCAAACCAGTGTTTTATTAATTACTGTGATTTACTGCAGTTCTCAGAGACAAAGGTGAAAGCTGAAGAAGCTTCAGCTGGGCACACATTTTCTTATCAGGAACACAAATGCATAAGCAACAGGCTTTCCCAACAAGAGTTCTACAGAAGAAGGGCTTAAGAGCAGAGTTTTCTTTGTGTGCAGCTTCCTTTCTCCTGAGATTAGAATGGAGTAAAGGGTAAGTCTACCTTTGCACAGAGGATCACCATAAAACATCTTAATTCCACACGAGAAGACTCAAGAGGTATTTAAGTATTGTTTTGCCCTCTGGACATTGATAATTTTACCCGCAGCTCTCCATCTCTCTCGTTGCTTGTAGTTGGCAGATGAGGAGAGCAGACGGGAGCTGCTGGCCAGGGAGGAAATGCTGATGCCCACTAGATGGCAAACGCTTGTTAATGATTCCCTCCTGCCTCCCCCTTACAATGCAGCTACAACCGCCCGAGCAGAACGGATGAGAGGTGTAAGAACACGTCTTTGTGCACACACGTTCCACGCTGCTAATTACACAGCGATGAACAAGTACTACGGCGCCTTACAGAAGCCCCTTACTGCACTTCTCTTTCAGTGCTCGAAATAGGAAGTAACTCCCAAGCAAACGCTCCTGCCTCGCTCTGCTCTTGAAGCATGAGATGCTCTTTGCACAGCTGGATCTTTTGCTGTGGTGTCAGTGCACTGGTTGCAGTTGGTCTGACTCTGTGCTCCACTTTCCAGTGTTCCATTTGCCCAACTGTCTTCCAGTCCTGGGATTTAAGTGTTGGCTCGAATTGGAGAGGATTACATGTGGATCTGAAGATTCTAATCCTCCTGATTAATCCTGTTAGAATATCACATGATGCAGTTTCTGCTTGTAAATAGGATTATTTTCCTAGACAGGAAATTTACATGCACAAAAGCATTAAAATGGCAATAGTGGGGTTTCAAAATCAAGCCTTTAAAAGTTAGAATGTCTCAGAACTTTAAAATGGCTCCACTATGCTCTCATGATGTGATACAACCAATGCTCATGCATTTGAACATTACATCCTCACAGGAACTCTGGTCTCAATGAAGGCAGAGAGTGGACTTGCTAGAGATGAATCAGGATTATACAACAGATACAGCTGCTTTCTGTAGGACTCTTGTCTTGGTTATTATAGGATTTGTGTCATAAAACAGAAAGAGTAAGAGTTTTTTCCAAGGGTAAATCAGTTAAATGCTGCAGCTCTTCCTGCTTATGCAAAGGCTTCTTATGTGCTAAGTCACAGCAAAAAATTGTGGCAATTGGTTACTACATGAATGTTCCTTAATACCCTTCTGCTGATGGGGGATGCTTAAAGCTGCAATAATGTCCTGTGCTGTTACATATTTACATACTCTGAAGAAAACAGGACTTAGCTGTTATGAAACAGATCCAAATTCTGTGGAAAATGTTGGTTTAAATGTTTTACAGTTCTGCTACTGGGCTGCAAAATGTGACAATGAATCCATCTTCATCTGCCAGAAGTGTCACACAAATTAGTGTTAGGGAAGCATTTAGCTACACTAGCATTAAGAACTGCAGAAAAGTCTCCAGGGGAATAAGATGTGTAGAGAAATAGGAATAATGCCCAAGACTGTTACCTATATTTTCACCTTTGGTTTGTTTTGGAACACCCAAGACTGGGTGCAGCAACCTAGATGTGGGCTAATGAGTGTGTAAGGGAATAACCACTGCCCCTATCTATTGGCTGCACTCCAGCAAACAGCCCAGGAAGCTGTGAGCCTTCTTGGAATGCCCAGGACTGGGTACAACAACCTAGCTGTGGGGTAATGAGTATTTAAGGAAATGACCACTGCCTCTATCTATTGGCTGCACTCCAGCAAGCACAGCCCAGAAAGCTGTGAGCCTTCTTTCTTGCGGGGGCCTACAGATGTCTCAGGCTTGCTTTGCTGTCTGCTGAGACTCTCAAGTTCATCTCAGAAGCAGCAATAAAAACTACAACCTTTGAGATATAACTTCATGTCTCCCTACACTCTATCACTGACCTACAAAAGTCTGACTGTGCAGTCTCAATATGAATGCCCAATGCATGGCACATGCTGTCAGAAATTTGCATTAATTATGCACAGAGAATGTTTGAAACTTGAGGCAAAGCACTAGTTAACAGCGATTAATTATATACCTAGCTCCATTAAGCTTGTGGATCAGCTTCATCATGGGGCACTATCTTTGAAAATAGCATGATATTCATGTCACACAAACTTAAAACCATTAAGATTTCTAAAGCAGTATGATCATTTTTAATCAAGAAGATGCAGGTCTTGCCAAAAAGCAGTGGAAAGTTTTTCAGTGTCAGTGCAAGAAACCTCCTCTTGCAGGGACAAGGTCGTTCTACATCCAAATATAGCCTGGAGAGAGCTAAAAGCAGTCTGAGATAATGCCACGATTCATATAATCATCAGGGTACCTTCATTAAATACATTAGTCAGGCAAATCAACAAACCATACAGAATAATGCATCCAGTTGCTATAGGTTCTTGTGAAAGCTGTCTTTGGGCTCTTCCAGTCACTGTCCACTATAGACATCATAGAATTCTGTAAAACAGCAGTCACTATCTGACTAAAGAGTGGAAAAGACAAATCTATTCCTTATTCTAGTAAGATCCCAAACAGTTGTGTTCAGTAAGGTTTGAATATTTCACACTGATGGCTCTGAAAGTAATAGAAATTTGACAGGAAATCCAAGCTGAGTCTCAGAATGTTCTCAGTCTTGCTTTTAGATGGCTGGAAGAAAACTAGCACTGTGGTTTTAGCTGGATTTCTTTATTCACTAAGATACTGAGCAGATTTTCCAGGCAATTTTAATTTAAAACCAAATGAATCTACAAAAAGGTAAAAAAAGAACTGAGTTTCCTTCCCCTGTCCTTAGTAACTCTCAAGGTAAAACTGCTTCACCAGCTTTTGCACTGCTGTTCAAATGAACTCGATCACATAGAAGTAAGAACACCATGAGATTTATATTTTCAGATCTCAAGCCTGCAATGAATTTTAGGTCAAATTCCAGCACCTACTAAAACTCCACTATTAAATGGAAAAGATATCCAAAAGTGGAAAGAAGTGAGAACTGATCTTGTAAAATCTTCCTTTCCTAGCTCTCTGAAGAGGAGGCAAGAAAATCTTAACTGGAATATTTCCCTCTGGTCTAGTAGAGAGAATAATGAAGTGGGAGTTGGAACTTTTGTAGAATATGCTGGATCAAACCCTTGATTTCATTTCTGAAAGGAATGCAGGAGAATCAAACCCCAGGAAGCCATCCCTGGGCTCACCAGAACCATTAGCAGTTCAGTGGGATCAGGCAACGCCAATCACGCTCAGTCCCTTCCTCAGTATCCCAGCATAGGAGAGGGCAGTGCTTTAGCAGGGCACTGGCAGAGGCTGTGGGTTAGAGCTGTAAGCCAAGCAGGGGCCTCCATTCACACGTGCTGCATATCTCAGGAGGTGAGCATAGCACTGGGGTTGCATGCTCTGCAGTTTGCAGAGGCAGTTAAAGCAGTGGCAAATGTGTGAGATTTATGATGGGGGAAATACCTAACTGATAGCACAGGAAGGAAGAAATCAAAGGGAGATGAAGCTCAGTGAACAAAGAGAATACCATTAGCATCTTCCTTATACTTTTACCCCTGGACTTACCTCTTTTGGAAAGGAGTTGAAGCCTGAAGGAACTCAGTTTTCAGCAGTGTGCAAACTTTGAGTTAATCGGACTTTTTCCTGTGCATACACCCTACAGAAATTGTTCTCTAAGAAGTGTTCTGAGGAAGTGTGTTCTAATGCTTAGAGCAAAGCTCTGAAAGCTATTTCTAGCTGTGCACAATGACCTTCTGTTTGATCTTGGTTAATGCACTGAAATGTGTTAAGTGTTTTATTCTAACAAAAGGGTATTATTTTTCCTGTGTTTTTGTTCAATATCATTATTAATATCTACTCGTTCCTCAGAGGAGTTTACAGTGCTCAGCTCATGTTGAATTTCTGCAGTGATACCCTCAGCTGAAAGGAGTAACAGAAGCACAAATGCACTGTCTTCTAATGTTTAGACAGGCAGCAATGATAGCTCCAGACAAGAAGCAGCAACTGAAGAGGCTCGATTTTCTGAGGAGTAGGCTCCATTGTTATTCGCACCTTCAGCGTTTCTATTGTACATGTGTTCACACTTGCAGGACTTGCATGCTGCAGGCTGAAACTGCATTTAGTCATCAGAAAAGCACACCAAAAATTCAGGGTGCTAGTTTCAAATAGGAAAGCTTCAGCAAGAGACTATCTTTATTATTGTGCTGTGCAGCTCCTCGTGGCAGTGAGGTTTGAAAATCCAGCTGCAGTGTGCAGAAGACCTGTGCAGCTAATTCAGGAGCAAAGAGCAAAGTGCCAGTCTCAAAGCATTAGAGTTGTTCTGTTAACCCTGCTGTTGGACAGCTACAGCTTCCAGTCCCAACACTGTTTGCATACAGTTTCCAGTGGTTGCTATTAAAGATGCCTTAAAGGGTGGCAAAGCTTAGTGTATGCTTTTCACTGGGAGCATAACACAGGAGGAGCAATATGCACATAAGGAGCATCACAATGTTCACTTTGCATGTGGAACCTAAATATTTTAGCAGCTGAGAATAACATGATAGTGGGTAAGTAAAGCTTCCTCCATAAAGGAGGAGCTGGAGATCACATTCACCATCTCTTGCAATGGTATTTTAATGGCATTTCCTATGAGAATCCTTTCTTGCACGTGTGATTCTTATCGAGATGACTGCACTCAACTTGGGGAGGTTTTATCTCTTTGCTAATGTGTTCATTAGCTTTTATTTCACTTATTTGAATTGTAAGTGGTCTATCTGGAAAGCTGACCAGAGCTGCCCAATTCTTGTAAGGCAGTTTATGGAATTCACACTAAGTTATATCTCTTATAATAAAGAGAAACACTGAAGCTTAAGTGAGTCTCATGTATTATTTACAGATTTCAAGAGCTTTTGTGTAGCTTCTCTCTCTGGACTTTGCACATTTTCAGTACTACATGCAGCATACTTCCAAGAGCTTCCAAATCCAAAGATTCCAAATGCAGTATACTTCCAAATCCAAAGATTCCAAACTCCTTGAGTTTCCAATTGACACATTACTTACTGTTTCCGTCTGCATTCAATCGCTCTGTCTATCCTGAACTCAGGTAAACTAATGAATCCTTCTGCTTTTTCATCCTGCCAGGAGACAAGAGAAAGTGATGGTGAGCAAGAACGTGGAGAGAGGGAAGTGAGGCCATCCAATCAACTAAAATATTGAACACATGTTCCCCATAACGTTTTTCACTTTTAAAATGTATTTAGTTCCTCACACCATGTCAGTAACTTGTGTGAAGTAACTAAAGCGACAGTTGCTCAAAGGAAGTGCAGTGACCCTAACTCCCTTCTGCTGCAGGTTATAGGGAACCTTTCAGCACCAAACACAGCACCTAAAATGGTGTGGAAGGCATGAAAAGCTACAGAGAATTCTTAGGTTCCTCTTCAGACAGTCTGTGTTTTTAAAGTGTTTTGCAGATGCCTCCCTTTCAAGCCATGGTGGTGCAGACCACCTGCCCTGCTAATAATAACCAAGGAAGTTCCTACGGCGAGCTCACCAGCAATGAAATGGAGAAATGATAACTAGAAAGCATCTCTCGTCCCTTTGTGCTTCTTTTGAAGCCATTTAGCAGGAAGACCAAGGAGACATATTAACACCAGCCAGACTTTTGGGAAGTATTAGCAAGTGCACTATGAATTATGGCTTGGTTGTAAACAACAGACTGAAAATCAGCGGGACACGCAGCGACTACCACCTTGCATGCAACAGGGTCAAACAAAACACACCAAACCTGAAGGTCTTTAGCACCCACAGCCTGCGACAAGGCTGCCAAAACAGCCAAAGGCAACTGAGGAGAAAATACTAAAACTGTGGATAATTATACTGGTCAAACTGTCCTCTGGAAGCAAATGGAAACTATAGGGTAAAAAATCAATTATCAAAGCAGGCTGTGTGCAGACAGCTTAGATCAGGAGCTGCAGCTCAGTGTGTGCACATGGAAGACCAGCAGTCCAACCATTTTTGGCTACGCCCTCCATTATTCTTCCCACATCTATGCAGATTGCACAAGCATAGCCCAGTGATTTTCAATAGCATTTTGCCAAGAGCAGCATTTTATACAGGAGAAAGTGCAAATCCCAGACTCGTTCAGCAAAAAGCAAAAGGAACATCTATATATGAATAACCATCAGATAAAGAGATCTACAAATTCAGATTCTCACATCTGCTCCACATAATGCTTAGCTAACATCCATGGTTACACTGTCTGCATATCCCCAGACAGCTGAAACCAAGGAGAGCTGAGTGTGAACACGGTGCTAGGCCAAATAAACAGAGGCTGTGGAAGAGCATTACCTACCCACGTGTTCCTTTCTTTAGGAGTGCCACAAACACCTGCTCTTTTACGAAGCTTGGATGTGGACTTGGAGACTTTAAAACACCAATGTCAATTGAATTGTTTCCAGGTAGAGTGACCCTGAGCTGGCAATTAAAGTGGCAGTTCACTAACACATGCTATCATGTGAAAAAATAGACTTCGGTGGAAGAATTATAAAGCTTAAGATGTAATTTGGGCTTTCTCCAAGTACTTACATTTTGGTTTGTGTACCAGTACAAGGACGAATCCTTCAGAATAAACCAGTACTTTTTCCATTTCTGTGTGAAATAACCTTTGGCATCTTTTTTCTTCCACAGCCAACCTTCGCAGTCTCCATGCCCCAAGTCTTTGCAGGAAATGCGTCTTCTGCTCCCACTCGTGAGAGAGCTCCCTGAGAAGGTGACAATAGTGTGAGACATCTCTGAATGAGAGAGTGGAAGGGCTGTGAAAGAACTCTTGTTCTCAGCATAAACACACTGGTACTTTTTAATGACAATTCAATCCAAAATCCTTCAAGTCAAAGCCCCTCCAGTTCCCAAATTCGACAGTGCTCTGCAATTTTGTTTTCAGCAGGAACACAAAATTAAAAGGGGCCTGTTTTATGCAATGCTTTATTGAATATCTTACAGGGTTCCTTCCTGTGAGGGCTGCATTTTTATCTAAGAGGGGCATCAGAGTTCCGAAGTGAAACTGCATTCATGTAGCCCTCAATCTGAAACTCAAGATTATGACACAGTCTGTATACAGGTGTAAATGCTCTTTCCATGTCTTGTTTCTGCTTTTGGCAACAGGAGGCCTGTCACACTCAGGGAATTTTTTAAACTAAGTTTTTATAGTCAATATTTATAGTCAGTAAAAAAGAAAAATCACCCACTTCCATAAGAAAAATGCACTTGCTTACATTTATTCTATGCTGAATTTAAGTGAGCAACAATATTTCACCCTGAGTGCATCCAGTTTAAAGTCACATCAGTAGGAAAAGATTTTGTTGTTGTTGTTATTTCAGTACATTCTAATTGAAAGGGTTAAAACCTTAGTGTGCCCTGTAAATGCCAGTAAGAGCAGTGCTTTTCCTAATGATGGCATCACTTCTGAAAAATTTCCTTAAAATATTAGACACTTTTCTGTCAAAGATGAAGTTTCTGTTGGTACAAAGGTGATGCTTGCCCTCCAGCTATCAAACAGTGAAGACATTCAGATAACATCAACCCCCACCCTTTGTTCTGCAACACTCTCCACAAGGCTTTGCTGTCTTTAGAACAAGATACTGTGCTGTGTCTTGGCCAGGTTTAGACTGTTAAAAATGTACAGTAGAACAAAAGCACAGTTGTCTTAGAAAGGAGACTAAACCAGCCTACAGAACCAGGAGAGCTCACTGCCATATATTTCCACATCAGTTTATGCTGTAACTG